>JAANSN010002085.1:0-26847 GCA_036850665.1 Dicranocentrus wangi | reverse complement strand
GTAATTGATGATCACGTTATTACAGGACATCCTAATGCGGCTCCTGAATTATCATCTCCACAGCTTCCGAATGTTACTAGTTTGACAAGTGAGTATTTTGATATTGCATTTATAAAATTCATTGCTCACACAACAGAACTTTATTTAATTAGAAATTGGTTTAATTGTTGTTTTATGTAGACTTGACGTCCTTCCAAATGGAGCACCCCTACTCCATTTTTCACACTCCATCTGAATGTGATCATTTAATTCCAGAGCTTACCGAACGATCTATATTACACGGATTCGCAAATTTGGAGGGATTGCGGAACCTCAAAATTTTTGTGAAGGAGCCGGTAATCATTGTTTTGCTTGGTTTATTTCTATCATTTATGTGACTTATTATCATATCATTTATCATAAAGCTAAATCTGTGTTAAATTTGTTTTAGCTGGGCGAGGACTGCTTGCATATTTTGGATGCTCGTCGAGGGCAGTTGAGTGTCGAGGGCACTGAGGTTGTTGAAAATTGCCAGTGCATGGTTTTAATAAATCCTTAGTAGGACAATCAGTGAACAACCACCTAAGGTTAACCGAGGATGACGAAAGTAATTTGGGAATTGTTGTTCCAAGTTCCAAATGTTTGTAAGACTATATCTCCAGTTCAACGTTATGTCTGTCTTTAAACTCGCAATCTAAAGTTACTTTCTGATGCCGAAGTTATTTGAACGAGTTATTAGAACTTTTTTTGTTTTAGAATATAGTAGTTAATATTGTGGTATTTTGTATGTAATTATGTAGTATTAGAATTTTCAAATTAATTTGTTATATGGCTAAGATATACATTCTTGTAAGGTGCTCAGTGCTCATGTATGTTTCTGTACGAGTATATCATTTCTTCAATTTAATAATCTAGATGAGAGAGTTCATGAAAAGGTGTTGTGTATTATACAGCCAGATTTGAGATGATATGATATGGAGGAGAGGACTCATCTCTAGTAGCAATTTCCTTTGCTTCAACTGTTGCGGCTTAATCTCTGGTGGAGTTGAATTGAGAGTGAATGAGTCTGGGGAAAGTGCAGTAGTTTCCAATGTTCACCTTCCACCTCATTTTCTAATATATCAATTGGATTTTTGATGTGTATATTACTCCTATTACTCCTAGTCCTAATCTAATCGGTATTTTATATAGTCATTTTTATGACAGTGGTTGCAGTAGTTTTAAGTATGCTGTCTTGTAGAAATTCTGTACACAACTATTCAACTACATTCAGGTCTCATCGTCTCAGTAAAATTTGTATTATTGAGTCAGTTGTGCTGCCTGTACAGATATCCACTTGTTATGCAAAATAAAGTAGTATACTTATTATATTTAAAAACAGTTGGTTGGTAACATGTTGATAGCTCGTAATTTTCATATGCGTAGATAAGCGTTAGGGAAGCCTTTTACTTGATTTTGATATGTCTAATACAACCAGCATGCTCACGCTGGATTGGCCAACAATATAACAAGTTCAAGTATGCTCGCACTCTCATGCGTCAATCTTGACTTCACCCATAAAATAGAAAAGCTTAATCACCATAAACTTATTTAGAAGTTAGTTGATTAGATCACTGATAAAATACAGGTTGAACCCCAGTTTTCCAGACAATTTTTATCCAGTGGTTGGTTGAAAGGTCATGCGTTCAGTGAAGAACTATACTCACCCTGTTATTGATTACTACGAGCATTTACTTTACTGTGCCCCAATTGGCAAATTATAAAAATAAAAAAATACACATATCTTCGTTCCAATTTAAGTATTTATCATAACACGGTAAAGCAAAATTTGAGAGAGGACAATCATGAGTTTGAAAAACTTGTTGAAAGTGGGAAACGTGAAGGAGCTCTATCTTAAAGATAAGTTAGGACTGATTAGAGAAATTGTGAAGGCCACGTTGATTAAGTATCCTTTCCAGGTAATATCAACCAAAGATATTACGTTATTTAGTTTTTAAAACGAAAGTAGTTAACACTTAACTTATCAATACACACACAGAACATCACGTCTTTCGGAGCGTTTCTACCCCGGGATAGACTAACTCCAACATTTAGACATCTTTTACTATCAGGGATTAGAGGGGAAGGGGGATTATGTGGTCATTTAAATGGCTTCTTGAAATACCAGTTAGAATCATTAGAATACGACGTAGAACTGATGGGCGGTTGCTTCAGGAGAACTGGAGTCCCACATAGCCATTTTCTTGCAAAGGTTACGCTTCCAAGTCGCTCCGACGGACGACATAACCATAGTCCTCCTCCTGCTGGGTCGCAGGTAAAGCAGAAATCTTACCTTGTAGACGTAGGATGTGGAATACCGCTCCATGAGCCAATCTGTATTGAAGAACTGCCCTACCGGGGTCGGGCTGGGGGGCTAGATTTCCGCTATGAAAGGGTGGACGACCGAACGTTACAAAGGGTGAACGAAAATGGAGATGCAATTATGGGAAAGGTGTGACTAATTGTAAATACAAAATCCGTATATTATGATGAGGATTTATTGTTGTTATCCCCTCCGCTATCATTTTCAATGATGATGTTTAGAAACCGTCAACATATTTAAGTCCCCAGGATTATACGATTGACGTGAAACCGAGACACTTTACTGAATTGCACCAACAAGCTCGCATAGTGTACAACAATCCGCGCTCGGTATTTCTTCATCAAGGAGTATACTGCCATCGGTATCTGGATATCACTGACGACGACTTTGAAATCGTATGTGTTCGGGGAACGGAGCTGATGTTCATTACAAAGGACACAAGGCACGCCCAGTTGTTTCCCTCGTACGCCGACATCCAACCCTCCTTGCTTAAATACTTTCCAATGATTGAGCCGGAGGAAATTAATTTAGCAGTGAAGCATTTTAGTATTCCTTTTGAAGAGGCGATTAAAATGACTGCCCGAGCCGTTCAGTGAAACGAAATCAGTTATTAAAGAATTAGAAATCGATATATTATGTTTCCTTAAAATAATTTGATGAGAGTTCCATGTGGACAATAATAAATCAAACTAGCTCAAAGTTTGCGATGACGAAAAATAATTGACGGAATAATCGTACATAACATTTCAGACACTAGTGATATGAGAAGCCTAATCGAAGATTAAATCTAAATCAGTCAAAAATGTTACTGCACGTCGATGGATAACCTAAATCTTGTTTGAGTGGAGCATTCATATATTATTGCACTTAAAATTGGATGGAATATTATACCACAATTTGCATATGTATGTTAAGAAAAAATCACCAGCAAAAATGTGATCCGCAAACGCAACCACCTATTTACTGATGGACTACTTAAGCTTCATTACATCTGAAAGGATTACATTGATAAGGAACATAATAATAATGATAAACGAGTTTACGAAAGCTTCCGCTTATTGTCCTTTTGATAAAGAGAGATTTCTAAAGGTCAATTAGTTATCAGCGGTCAGGGTTTCTCACTCAACGGTTTAAATACAAATTTCGGAGACATTTTGGAATGCTTATTTACGCACGATGGTGACTAAATAAGTGTTCCCAATTGTTGTAAATGAATGTTACTGTTACGCCGAAATTCATAAGCTTTGGAATGCTTTTGGGATTGAATATTTCGACTGAAGTGGCTTATCAGTATTATTACACAATAAAATCCATTTTATTATATCTACGCGAAAAGTACACTTATTGTAAGAGCATCAAGCTTTGCAGGACTTGCAATTAGATGCGACAAAGGAGCCTTAAGTAATTTGGCATTACTCCATCCAAACGTCTTATTTAATAGAACCACCTAATAACTTATGTATGAATGATGACAATGCTTCTTAATGTGTAGCTAATAACCATGATGGAATCAAGCGTATTTGAATAAACTTTTTAAAGTGGGTAGAATGCGATTTTTTTAGGATATGTGGACAAATATTATTATGCTTTCGTTAGCATGCATTTTTAATGTGGATATACTGCGAAAAAAGTGAAAAATCACCCAAGAAATCCCAGAGTAGCTTTGCATACTGCTGCTGACAAGCCTGGCTATATCCTTTCATTCATTCCTTTTGAAACTTTTTTGGTCCATAAATAATTTTTTATATAGAAAAGTTGCAAAACGCTACTCCTCTAACATGAAGAAAGAAACAATTATAACATTTCTAACAAATTCATGCTTTCTCATGCCAGGAAATGTTAGGCAATCAAAAACCTGGTTTCTTAGCGTTACCTCAGCACTCAGCTTGATTGGTTTGATTTTGGCGATATTTAGCTGTATAAACGAATTCGTCGGATGGCGTCAACCGCTCCGAACCACGAATAATAACGACACTATTCTCATTAAATTCAAGTACATGCCTGTTCGCCAAGTTGCATATTGCCTGAAAATGGACGAGCTGATGAAACTCGGGGCTGACGCCAAGTTTGGGACAAGTGGAGTAGTTATCGACGAACTAACAACACAACCTAAGAAATCTAACAATAAGTCTGGACCTCCTCGACCTCGCAAACCCGAACTCCTAGAGGAAATTGTTTTCACTGCATATCGGGTTTTGATATTTGTGGTCAACATTTTTATTCGTATTTTCACTTGGATCAGTTTTCCAAAAGTCATTGAAACATTTTCCCTGGCATTCGGACCCAATGATAGGAGTCAATCCGAATATAAAAACTCTTTGATGCACCACATGTGGTATGAAAGTGTCCAGAAGTGGTCACCCTGTGAGAAGATTTTCCTTGGGGTGATCCTCGTCTCTCAGTTACAACGAGAACTGGAAATGTTAATTCAATTTTACTTTTCGTTGAAGGAAGTTGGTCTTGAATTTGTGAGCATTCCATGTGTTTTATTCCAACTGGCCATTGAGCAGGCAAAAGTTTTGTACTCGCTGGATTTGGTATTGGAGGTGACCACGTTTATCCTACTTGTGATAATACGCTCATTTGTCAATATTCTATGGACCGTGTCTGGAGGCCCCGACGAAGACAATGGAGGTACAAATGGAGCTGATGAGGGTGTTGTTAATTCATCAAATAAGGTATCAGGGAAAGGAGTAGTATCAAAAGGGATTATGAGTAAGGGAGCTGCACAAGCTCTCTTTGTCAAAACGCTAGAGCCCACCTCTCACAACGGAAATTTGATAATGCCGAATGCAGAATCGCTCCACCACGAAGCTAGTCATCATCATTACAATCCTGAGCTAAACCTGATGTTCCAAACACCACCACTACAAAAATATTCCATCAAGTATCCAAGCGGGATGGGGAAGGTGGAAGTGATCTACTCCCAAATGAACTTTATCGTCAGCATGTACTTTGACCTGATGACGGTGTGGGAACAAACTTTGAAGGTCACTGGATTTGTCACACTCATGCTATTTTGTGAGCTGACAACGACCTTTTGTCTCAACACATATACAACCCTGGACAGTGCTATGAAATTTGGGATACTATCCAGCATGGGAGCATGTGGAATCTTAAGAGGGTGCATAATTGTGACGAAATTAGTATCGGTTTGCAATGCCGCACAATGTCTACAAGACATGGTATACAATATACACGCACTGTTGCTTAAATGAAATACTTATTTAGGGAGCTAAGTAATATGCCCTATGATGAAATATCCTTTTATTTTGCTCCTCTGCAGACACAAATTTTGATTGATGGGATTTTGAAGCTGAAATTAAAGCTGCTAAGTTTGCCCAAGGAAGTGTATCGTAAAAGTATGTCCAGTGGGAAATTAATGGCTGGAAATACCGGGATTGATTCGTCTGCAAATTGCGAAAAGTGCCGAGGTTTGGGGAGTTTTCTTACGGAAGTTGTCTCATATATTCGAAGTCATCCCTTTGAGCTGTCGGCGCTAGGTTATTTTTCTGTTTCCAGGTCATCTCTGACTACGGTACTATAGTTTATAACAAGGTTTTAGCTTCATGAATGAATTAATATTTTAATCTCTAATTAAATACGGGCTCTTGTTGTTCTCATTTAGATTACTGGGGTGATTGTAACATATCTGGTTGTTCTTGTCCAGTTCCAATCATATGCGACGTCATCAACTCCAACCTGATTGTAGAACAACTGTGACGGGGGCGGTGACAAATCATTATTATTATTCATTTAAAGCGGAGTCATCATAATATGTAGTCAGAAAGTAGGGCATTGTTGTGGGGAATGTTGTATAACAGCTAAAACGATATCCAGCTGGGCGAGTAGTATATATTATTATAGATCATAATCATGGTAGATGAACTTTATTCATTAAAATAAAATAATAAAATCCTTTGGTGACTCTTTACAACACACATCCATAATTTTTCCCTATGCGTTGGATCAAATCAGACTTTTCATTTTCCGGCAAGAAGCATGAGCGTGCAGCATTGAAGCTCTGCAATTTCCCCAAGAAACACCAGACCACTATAAGAAGTAGTTCATGAATGAGTGGAAAACTTTGGTAAATAGCAAGCAAATCATACCCCTTTAATGAAGTGAGCATCACAAAGTCCCCATTTGCTCAAGAGACGGTATTCATCATCCAGGGATGTACCCGTAATCGTGGGGTCATCAGTATTAATGGAGACATTAAAGCCATCTTCGAAAAACCTAAGAATTTATAAAGTTACATTGGTCAAAGCTTTCGCGGATGACTCCAATTCCTCTGCACTACTCTTGCTCACTTGTATATAAAACGTACTTTACGATTGGATGGGGGATTTCAAAGGGTGAAATTGATCCCGTGAGCAGGGATGACCAAGGACAGCATTCTAAATGAACCTGATCCTTTCGCAGTCTTTCGTACACAACCTTATCGGCCGCGGCCCTGTACCCATGACCAATTCGTTCCGCGTGTAACGTGTCCAGTGCAAACTTGACTTGTGCTGCAGGTCCCGACTCTCCAGCGTGAACTGTCCGCCTAATACCAAGTTTCACGGCTCTGTCGAAAATATCAACAGTTTCCGGTTCCAACATGTGCTTTTCTGTAAACGCAAAAAGGGTATTTTTTTACTGGAAATTAGGACAATAATGTCAACTAACTGAAATTTTGCTAACCATCCGCAGTTGATGGAATTGCAGCAATATCAATAGCAATAATTCTTCCGTTGTGGAAACCCTTGTCTGCAGTAATTTCTAATGTTTCTTCCAGCCACCCTTGTGGCATGCCTCGGATACAACAGGCCACCAGATTGACTTTAGTCTTAAAGTCCTGTTCTCCCCGAATGAGTCCTTTGATGAGGGCATCTGTAACATCCCACGTCCACTTTTTGCTCTCGTCACTATTGCCCTGGTTGTGTGAACCAAAATAATTAAAATGTATATCGTGTAGACCGCTAGACCATATCACATTACATATTAGCATAGCATTCATGAAATTCAATCATTCACCATGACATTATTGTGCATTACATTTTGTTTCTGTCTTTCAATAACATCATCAGGAATGAAAAGATGGGGACAAAAGCGTGCTTCAGAATAAATTATTCCAACATTAGCAGAATCCTCAACAAATTCATATGCGACACGCTGAAGAGCTTTCAAATCTCCCCTGAAACGGACCAATTATATGTGTGCATGTGAGTCGGCATACATCAAACACAATGCAAGTGTGTCCAAACTGCATTTTTATTATTACTATATTTTGTGATAAGATTATTATTTTTGTGCACGTCACGGTGTTCACGTACTTCACACTCGCCAATATAATATCAAATCGGCTCAGGAAACGTCCTAAATCCTCTGGAGTTTTGCATGTCAAGTAGTTTTGCAAATCCTTGAATGACCCATTCCCAGGCATCTTCACCTTTTTCTCCCTGTCGGGAGTACAGATTACATTGAAAGTCATTCATTTTTGTACACCTTAAATAAAGCTAATATAAGTAATTAAAAAAATGAAGCGCAGCAACAGTTTGCAAATTTGCCCTTATGAAATTGTGGTTTGCATTGCAATGATGAGTTGCAAATGCATTTTCGCTTTCTTCGCATGCATTGGTCATCACTTCTATTTGTTTTACTTACGTTGCAAGTTCCCATATTGTTTCATGTCGGAGTGAACCATCCAAGTGAACATGAAGCTCAACCTGCAAAACCATATTGACAAGCACGTTGTTCCGTGGTGGTTAACAACAAAAAATCAATTTTTTTCTTCTCTTTTTCTACTCTGCATGTTTCCATTGTAGATCAAATATACACACCCTGGTCAGTGGTCGGTTTTTTGGATGAACGTGGTCAACTCCATGATTTCGTGTGGCACCCAACATTTTTCGCTAATTAATTAGACTTTTTACTGCTTTTCTCCCCTTCTTCGTAATGCTTGCAAGCAAACGGGGTTAGGATATGTAGGTATAGGTATATATATGTCACACGTCGCGTGTATTGCATTCACCGAGGCTATAAATCCACTGCCACTTTGCAGAGTGGATTCACTTTAAATAGCTAGCTGGCGACGACGACGCACGATGGGATTTTTTGCGGTTAGATAGAAACTACAAGCAGAAAAACGACTGACTCGACTCTTGAGTTTCAAGTTTAAATCAAAAGTGGCACTCGCACTCGATACGCTAAAACATATCACATGGAAGAATTTAATTAGAAGTTAGAGGATTGAGAAGGACTGATGCTCGAACAACAACATTGACAAGGTCAATTTGAAGATGCCTACTCGTACAACTTGTACAACGGTAGTGCGGGGTTCTTGTTGGGCTCCCAACATCCTCAAGTTATTTTGGAAGCTGGCTCAATTTGAAACTACAAAAATAAAGGGAATCAACATTTCTGTACATGAGCACTATATCAGCAATGTATACGCATTCATGATGATGGCATGCATATAAGAGCAGGATCAGACATTCATTCAGAGGATTTCAGAGACATAATATATATAATATAACTAGTAGAACTTCAGGTGTGTGTATCTTTTTTGTGTATCCAAAAATCAGAGATCTTCTTGTAATAAGATTAAGTCATGATGATGATGGAATGGCAGGAGCACCCATATAGGAATAGGGATGCAGCTGAAAAAAAGCAATCGCCTGGATATCCAGTGAGTTCATTCCTGCAACAATTTATCAAGTGAGGAGTGAGGAAAGAGTAAAAAGAATCTCTTCTGTCTTCTGGATGGTAAAATATATATAGGCACGCTACGTATCTCGTGGTGGATAATGCATACACTATTATGTATTACTTGTACGTGCAAGTTTCTATGTGAAAGTGCTTTGTCCCGATGATATGCACTACAATTGCTACATGATAAAGCAAGATAAGGTGGTAAAATGATTGACATATATATGTACAATCAGCTCAAAAGACTGGAAAAACACTTTAATCGCTAAGGTTATATAATATGTGGTTATTGGCATACATCATGTCACCTATACAAATGATGTTACTCTCTCGGTTACCACTATAGAAATATATATGGAAAAATACAGTTTATGAGAATAACGCAGCGACAATAATAAAAATTTCGGCTGGCAGGGAGCATCCATAATATAACCCTATTTAAATACAATATATATATATCGTCTTATACTTTTCTTATATTAGTTCTTTTAATTGATTTGCCAACTAGTAGATATTCTTGAAGCGGGCATATTTGTCAGTCCATTTTAGGTTTTTATGTATTTAATAGAGAGAGAGAGAGAAACAGCACACTTTTTTTTTTAGAAAAGTAACAAGATGAAAGCAAACCCTATGAGTAGAACCACTCCAGAAAAGTAATTATTATGCACTGAGGTCTTTGCTCCAACTCTGGTATTATTATTATTTGTCGAGTTTCCCCTTTCAGGTTCAGTTCCAGTGCTGTCTTGTTGGCAGTAGTATTGGACCACGTCGGAAATGTCGTTGGGCTGGACAGGCTTGTATCCAAAATGTAGTCTGGCCTTATCACATGAGAAATAATGTGTTACCCCTGTTTTGTAGACCTCGGCTGGAGTCAGGAGTGGGGAAAACTTAAGACCAGGATGAATACTTGAGCAAACTGAATGGACGAATTGAATAATGTAGACGAAAAGCCAGATGAGCCACATTGGCAGCACAAGCTGGGGGTACGAATAGCCGAGGCCTTCAATGAGGGGACGGAGAAATTCAAAATTGTTGATGGGCACACCATCACTTATGAAGTACGCTTGACCTCCGAGAAAGTCTGGATGAGAAATTAGCCTTTCAGCTGCTTTGACATGAGCCTGCACGACATTTTTTAGCGTAACGAATTGTACAAGACTGTCCCCATATCCGTACCGGAATCTCATGAGTGGGAGGGACTTGACGATCCTTGGCAAATGTCTTTTTTCTCCCAACCCCATCACGCCGGCAAGACGAAGGGCGCAAGTTCTCAGGTTGGGTTTTGACTTGTCTTTTGAGGTGGAGGTGAGACCGTCGGAGAAGAGAACGAGGCGTTCAGCCATAGCTTTAGTTCGGGAATAATGATCGACGTGTTGATGTAAAGGGAAATACGGGAGGGACTCATCCCCGTCGATGATTTCTTGACCACCAAAAATCACGTTGTAGGTGCTGGTGTACACAAGGCCACGGACCCCGGACGTATGGCATGCCTTCAAAACGTTCTCTGTCCCGGTAACGTTTATCAGCTCTGTTTTCGTCCATTCTGATGGCATCTGCTCCTTGCCGGACATGCCGTAGGAAGCTGGTGGTGGTGATGAGGAAACAAAAGGCCCATTACTATTAATTAATTGACTCATGTGGAAAGCAGCAGAGTTTATTTCTGGTTTCCCTCTACTTTACTTACCGCAGTGAATGACACAGTCAGCATTTTCAAAGACTTCATTCAAAGACTGCAGGTCGAGTAAGCTCCCTTCCACAAATTTTAACTGGTTCCTGTAGCCCTCCCCGTTTCCAAAATATACTATAGTTTTCCCTCCTCCCGGATTCGTCTTTGTCGTCTGACTAAATATGCTGGAGCGACCAATCCAAAAGGGATCCGGCGCAACAATATCAAATAGAGTGACACGATGACCTCGTTCTGCCAACGCAAGTCCCGTATGGAAACCCAGATAGCCCCCTCCCCCAACAACCGTCACAGTTAGAAATTCAGTTTTCATTGTCGTCCGTCCTCCTCCTTCACAATGATCAGAGGAACAAGGTATTTTATGTTTCTTTCTAAAGATTGACTGTGCAGGAACAAGGAGACTTCCGCGAGCAGTTGGAAAATATATAAATAATATTGCGCTTTTATTGGACAATTAGTTTTGGTTGATGTCCATTCTGCTTTCTGCTGCTGCTGCGGCCTGCGGCTACTGCTCTCGGTTGTCCGGCATCTCTATTATCAACGCAGTTGTTAATCGTAATAAAGCTCTCTTTTGTACGCCTCAACTGAAATGTGTTTATTGTACGCTACGTACGTTATCAGTTGTGCCACATTCGCATTCACAGAAATGGAATATTATGGGAAGAGACAGCCTTGAGAGCCATTCTTCCTGACTTTGCTGATAAGATTCGCTTTCGCTGAATCTGCGGCAAGCTAAACATTTTACAGCCTAACATTGTATTATTACCCAAGTATATAATATATGCGCTTTATATACATCATGGAAATGGAAAACCACCCGACAAATGACATTGCTTACAGCAAGGTACACAAGGAAAGCGTTATATTAGTATTTACAGTAGTATATATATGCAATATGATTGATGATGATGATGATCAGACAGAGATTGAGTCTTTATACTTTGTACGCTAGCAGTAAAGACTGCATTGCATTGCTACCAAAACTAGGACTTGGAAGGAAGGAGATGCCGATGCATCATGCATCATCATGTTGCAAACAACCAGCTTTAAAGCAATTACATCAGTGATGATTTTATTTATCCTTGATAAAACACAAACTAACTGTCTACACAAACGCTGCCACAACTTTCTCATGATCAGATCATATATATATAAGTAGATTTAGTAGATACATTTGCAATGCAATAAAAGAACGCATTTAATTAAATAGATACTGATACTGCACAGTACATAAGTACACATACACAATATTTATGATTTGGATTTTTGGCAAACATTTTACTTTTAATCAACAAAATACCCAATACCTGCTGCATATTAACATGTTCTCAGCACACATAAAAGTATTTTTTTATGATTTAAACAGGTAATAATAGTCTATGACACATACAACAC
The DNA here is from genome assembly GCA_036850665.1 of Dicranocentrus wangi. NCBI lineage: Eukaryota > Metazoa > Arthropoda > Collembola > Entomobryomorpha > Entomobryidae > Dicranocentrus > Dicranocentrus wangi. The sequence goes on along the minus strand of JAANSN010002085.1, from coordinate 14,734 downwards.
AAAAATCAAAATGACAAAAAGATAATGATAAAAACGATGCGTCTAACAAAACGGAATGCTTATATATTTTTTTTTTTTTGCTATAATGCTAATGCAATTTTTCAATCTGTAAATTTTCCATTCCACAATGAGAACACTCTTATATTTCTCGCTCCATCACTCACTTACACGATGTATGTTGTTAGTTTGCTTCAAGGAATGCTTGGCATGATCTCCGGCATTGGGCATAACAGTCATAGAATCCTTTGTCATCGTCATCCTGTGAATCACAAAAAATATATAATATGATGCAATGAGGATCATGGATGATTATTATGGTAATACTTTCAACGTAACATGTAATAATATTCCACCTCCATTCCTCTCCGCAATCCAAAAATAAAGTACAAAAAAAGAGAAGTGCTTCATATCAGCTTACATAGTATGGATCACGAATGATCAACAGTTTCTCTGGATCGTAACTTCCTAACAGCTCAACTTTAGCTTTGGAGTCTTTAGGAGCCATGGATTTCAAAGATCTGATGTTTTCATTGTCCATCCCAAAGATGTAGTCGTACTTGCTAAAATCCTTGGCTTGTACCTGGCCCAAAATATATTATATTATATTATATTTAATTATATTATATCCATTTCGACGAATCTATATACGTAGTATACCGCTCCAAACGACAAATATGTAGTAAACGACGGTGATGATGATCAATTAGTTCACACACCTGTCGCACAGGATGAGAGAAAGAGATCCCGTTCTCCCTCAACACCTTGAGACAGCGCCGATCCGGTTGATTCCCAACATGCCAGGATCCAATCGCCGCAGAATCAATGTCCCACTCGTCTCCCAAATTCTTCTCCTTTACTAAATGCTCGAAAACTGCGTGCGCCATCGGAGAGCGACAAATGTTCCCTGCAATTAAGTATAATTATCCAAAAACTCCCCAATTCAAAGCATTCAAAACAATCTGATTTCTTCTACCAAACTATCACAATTAAAAAACTAACAACTAATAATTATAATGAATAATTTTTTTTGGTTTAAAATATCAAATTATTACCCAAACAAATGAACAACACGCTTTTAACCATCTTCTTTAAATCCCTACTAAATTACTTAGTGGCTTTTTCGTTTTGTCTGGGATCAGATAGTCTCGACAGTCCGTATACACCTGAAAATATTAATAATTAATTATATATCAATTTTTTGATTTGTATCAAAATTTCAACCACAATTTTACTCTATTAATATGAATCCTACAAAACAATTCACAATTAGCACCTCACCTCACGTTTCCCGATGTCCCAATTAGTTGTGTAGTACCCAAGCTGTCCTAATTAATTATTTATTGTCCAGGTCAATTGTCAACAGATCCGGCAAAAGTTAGACAATCACAACAACAACACCAAGGTCATCATCAAGTCATCATGTGTGTCAAGCTCTCGGTCGGAGGGATCTCACATGGTTTCTACCAGAGAAGATTAATATACAGGATACCTATGCTTTTGCGGCAGTTCCTCACCTGCAATCCATAAAAAGCGATGGGGCCCGCGAACCAGACCAGATGGCACGTTGCTCGCAGATGATGACAATAATAATAATAATATTCATTGTCGATGGGAATGGGAAAAGTGGACCACGGAAAAGTAATTCACAGTTTGGGGACTGGTCTGGTGACATCCTGATCAACGATTCATGGACAATCATAACATTCATAACGTAATAAAATAGGTAACTAGTATTCGATGAGATAAAGACGACGAATTTCTGGTGTATATTAACGAGCATCCGTGTGTGGAGGAAATGTGTGACCGTGGTCCAGGTAAGGAACTTTTTTTTTGGAAACGTCGGAATGAGCTTCATATTTTTTGTTCCAAGTTAAAAGTTTAAAATGGTGGTTGGTGTTGGTGTGCCGTTTGTTTTTCAGGCATTATTCCTTGGAAATGATGTCGCTTTTGACGGGAGTACGGCGTGTTGTGTGCGGTGTGTCCGGAGGGGTGGACAGCGCGGTGGCAGCTGGAATCCTGAAAGGAAAGGGGTTCGACGTTGTAGGGGTCTTTATGAAAAACTGGGATGACCAAGATGAGGACGGAACGTGTGGAATAACTCAGGAAAATGATTATCAGGATGCAAAGCTTAGCTGCAACCACCTTGGAATCCCATTCGTGGAAGTGTCGTTTGTCAAGGATTATTGGAATGAAGTGTTCTCCCGGCTCGTGGAAGACTATGAAAAGGGGTTCACCCCGAATCCTGACATTTTGTGTAATCGGTATATAAAGTTTGGCTCGTTTTACAAGTACGCTAGAGAGCAGCTTGGGGCAGACGCCATTGCGACAGGGCACTATGCGCAAAATTCCTTTGGAAACTTTTTGGAAAGAGCGTCGTCGTTCCCCGGTGAAATGGCAGAGTTGAGAAAGGCCGTGGACGCAACTAAAGATCAGACCTTGTTCCTTTCTGATATTTGTCAAGAGCCGTTGCAAAGGACCATGTTCCCATTGGGCCAGCTGTATAAGACTGTGGTCAGACAAATGGCGAGTGACATGGGGCTGTCTAAAATTTCCACGAAACGAGATAGCACAGGCATCTGCTTCATTGGAGATCGCCGCTTTTCCAACTTCATTTCCAAGTACATTGAGGACAAGCCGGGGGACTTTGTCGATGTTGACACGGGCAAGAATATTGGGACTCATAATGGGGTTCACCAGTTTACAATTGGACAAAGATGCAGAATCCCTGGATCGCCCAAGCCTTACTATGTTTGCAGTCGGGATCCAAAGTCACAAGTGATTCTTGCTGGCGCCGGAAGGGATCACCCAGCTTTATACAGTAGTAATGTATTGGTGACGGTGCCACATTGGATAGGTCACTCTCCTGACTTTTACTCCAGGGCGTTTAGCTGCATGTTTAAGTTTCAGCATACCGAATGGAACGTCCCGTGCTGGCTATATGGGAACCCTGACAGCCAGTTTGCAAATGTTCATTTGGCAGTGCCCACTCGTGCAATTACACCAGGCCAGCAAGCAGTATTTTACAAGGGAGACGTTTGTTTAGGAAGTGCAAAGATTTTAAACTCAGACTTGCTAGTCCAACTAAATAATGTAATGTTACATGGTAACTTTTTTAATAGAAGTAGTAGTAGTAGTAGTAGTAGTAGTATTAGTTGTGTTGGATGAAATAAATTTGACATAGAATATATATATATCTTTTGGTTTTGGTATGATTTTTTATGACGACGGCATGCTTTCAAGGTTCAAAAAAGATATGCATTTAAATAACTGCAAAACTCTCTCAATTCCGGCTAAAATCGTGTTATTTATTCTATATTTTACACCGTATCGTATTAATATATATTTCATAAAGTAGCCTATTCATCATAGAACGTGTATGATGATAAGTGATAAATCATTGCGCAACGACGACATGTCTAATAATAACATTTTTTCAACGATTTTTTTCCTTTTGTATATTATCTTTCTATAGAAGTAGTGTAGAGAACAGAGACACTTTTACACTTATTCTGTACTCAACTGTACTGTATATATAACTGTATATATATATATATATCTAAATTGTTCCTAGTTACTAAATCGGCTTAAATCACGTACCTACTCTATATAGTAGAATGACGATCGTGTTTAGTACAAACGAACTAAAGTGTCAAAAAAGACATTCCAAATTACAAAAAAACAAAACAGGATTGAAAAGTATTGGATTAAAAATTATTGCAAGTATTTAGTAGTAATAATAATAATATATAATAAGTCATCATATTATTACACATAATCCCTTGATGCACACAAAAACTGATTGATTGTTTCAAAAGCCCATCTTGCCAAAATGCGGAAACAATGGACAAGAGAACGATACTAGAGAGTTCGTTTTTTCTTTTTTACAAATTCGAAATGAAAAAGAAAGAAAAAAACAATTCATACATATCAATCATATCATCATCATCATCAAAATTCACACTCCAAGCACTCCCATATTTATCGTTAGCATTACGAAGGAAACAAGCACTTGAGGAATTGTATATAATAGTTCCGAAAATTGCTATCCATATACCACACAGAATAAGAGAGAGTCTTAAGAAATAAACCCCATTTTAAATGTAAACAATCAAACAACCGAACCGAAACAAAACAGTAGTAGTAACAGTTTACGATGCGATATCATATCATATCATATCATATCAATATTTTATATATATATATATGTTGCTCATTATCATCATCAGGACATCACTAAAAACCATCCGAATTTCCTGAGTTTTTCCTCTCCGTATGCCGTACAATAAATCAACATACATTAATTAATTAGTTTATATTGAACTCCAATAGGTAAAATTATACTTTGGGTTTGCTACTAGATAAAATCAATCCATCATATATGCTCCTTCTCATTTCTACATACTCTGCTGCTGCTGCTGCTTTCTCTCTAAATCTCACGTTGTCTCTTTTGGACTGCCTATGTAGACGACCGTGAACCGTGACCGTGTTGTAGCATTAAGGTTCCGTTGTGTGTGAGTCATCCTTTTGCAGGAGGAGTACCAAACTAGAGAGAATACTTTGAAACTCAAAAGTATCATTTTACATAGGTTTTTTTTGCTTTGTTTATCACCACTTGTTAGAACTTTTACTACCAGACGAGAAATATTATCGTTTTTCTTGGAATCATATTAATTTGTTGGTTGGCTCAACATTTTACTTATTAGATTATAACCTTTACATATCTTGCGTATTATAACCATTTCATTTTCTGCTTACCAATGGACTACTACGTGTTTTATTCTTGTTCTCTAATGATAACAAACTTCATATTTACAGATTTGATTTGTTATTAAGAGTTTGCAAATCAGCGTGTCACGAGCAACACACTTCTTAAACACTACAATACAATAATAATCATGAAGTCAAAAAAGCTTTTCCCGACATCACTGTACATTTACACACCATTCCCAAGCCATCCTGCGACCTGCAAAATAGATGCTTTCGAAACATCACACACCACCATCACTACTACTATACCGCTAGATGAGAAGATGCGCTCATTCGCAAAATCCTGTTTAACATTATCATATTCTATTCCAATATTTTGTTTTCTTCCGCAATTCAAAGCAATATTCTTCCAATATACAATGTTTTTACAAGAGACATATTATTTCGTGCCTTTTGGTGCCATTCCCGGTACCGGTCCCTCCCTAGCTACACAACAAACTGACAAGATGCTACTCTAACAAGTCAAGTCGTACCACAAAGCAGTGTTTCAGCAGTTACAAGCTATACTGACGTACTGACCATTCACGTGAGATTAAAAAAAACGTCCATTAACAACACCACTGGCGACTATGAATAATATATCCTGAGTTTATAGCATCCTAACCCTTTTCTGTAAACCTGAGTGTGGTGTAGGTAGGATTAGACTGCATATGGGATGATGAGACCATCTTGAAGATACTCAACTTGCCAAAGTAGCACTCATTCATGAGAGACGTTTTGAACATATTATCCTCCTCCCTCCCTCACATTATTAGAGACCATTGCAATTGCAACTTCAACACCACAAACAAGCATATTATAACAACAACGCCATCATTGAGCCACCGGAACACTGACATAATCCAACTAGGCATGCGAAATTACTATTAAATTAAATTCTCAGCAAACTGAATGGGAAACCCTGGTGTTTTGTTTTGTTTTAACGGAAAGCAAATAAATACATTTAAGTATGTACCCATATTTCCATAGCGAGGGTTTTCTACTTTTATATATATATACTTTCGAACATGCGCCCTGAGCCTTGGAGACTAGTTAAACTACTGGAATATGAGCAGCGGAAGTAGCGGAACATGAGCAAACTTGGTAAAACATGCTTTTCAGCAGGTAGTGAAAGAAATTACAAAGTAAGGAATTACACATTTTTTGAGGAAGCAAGAGGAGATTTTTATCGACGAGCATGCTGCGAAGCATTTCTGCCAGTGTTCCGAGAACTTTCTCCAACAAACCGTACCAAGCAAACCAACAACCGTAGCACAGGTTCCACACAAATTACAGTTTAGTTAGCAGCACATAGTCGCTGAGACAACTCTGTTTCAACTTAATCTCAGAGATAAATCAAGGCTGTAAATAAAATGTAGTGTTATATATTTACTCTCACAAAACTGAAACGAACTTACGCAAAGGAAATATTTAACGTTGACAACAAAAGAGACAAAGAAGCTTAAATTTAAATTTCACACAAATAATAAATCGCGAGAAGTTTGAAGTCAAGAATAAGTAAGTAACTCTGTATCGATAGCTTTTTTTTGTAATTTTAGTAACACAGCCATCAGGAAGCTACATACGTATTTCATGGTGTATGAAAAATTAAAAATTCTGTAACTCTACTTCATGAAGATCACATTATTATAGATATACATGTTTGCATGTATCTCACGTAGTACAACAGGTAAATGCATAGTTAATAAATTATAAGTTTTCATTCGTATTTGTTTCTACTTTTACTCGCTATTTAGCTACAAGTAAGTAACTCATTTATGCAGATTTATGCAGTGGAACTAAGCTTAAAGACTTGGATACAATTTCATTTTAAAGATCAACATGATTTGGCAAAGTTTTAAACATTCGACTTGAAAACGTGCTACAGCAAAAATCCGACTTGTTCAATAAATCCATTCATTTGACTTTTTTGTTTTGTTTTTCGAAACGAATCATAAAACTCTTAACAGTTATTGTAAGTTGTTTGATGTCTGCATCAGTTCTTCAGGCGTTTTGAGATTATTTTGTAGGTGTGAAAGGCGACTTTCCTTTTCGTAGCTCCTAGACACTCCTATATTACCTTAGAGAAAAACAATGCCATACTTACAGATAAGACTAAACATTAATGACAAATAAAAAGTTTTGAAGACTGGTTACATCACTTTAGCGTGGCGAACTGGGTCGAAGTGAAGCTGGCGTATTATTATTATTATTATTATTATTATTATTATTATTTTATTTTAGAGCGATATGATGATGAGCAGTAAGCAAATATTACAACTACCGACTTGTGCATTGAGCATATCACTGAAAAGCTTTTTGGAAGAACAATTTATTAAGCCAATTTTAATCTACTACTACTACTACTACAACAACTACTACTACTGCGACGCATATATAATTTAATCTTTTTAACGTATATATAGTATATTGCATCAATATGATAATCTCGCGAAAAAAATACAGTACTACTTATTTAAAATATTCCACCCGAAAAAAGTTAAGTTGAGCTGCTAGTAATAATGCCATTGTAGTACAACAAACAACGAAAATTCCTAATATTATTTGCCACCCTTTGTCGTTGTCTTTATATAATTCATTTTTGGACACACGGCGAACATGAATGATACAAATAATACGAACATTGTAAGCTGCACATGGAATTTTACACTCAATCAAGCATGTCAAAGAAAAGAAGAAAGAAAGAAAAACTATTTGCCACCAACCAGATATATATTTATATATATATATATCCATAAACACACTAAAAAACTGTGCTTTTTACAAGTCCTATCACCTATACGTATCGTAGTGCTTCTCTTAATTTACAGTAAATTTTACAATCATCTACAAACTTGCAACAACAAGAAAGACAAAAACAAAATTTCCCTAACTTTTTAACCAGCTTCATTTCGACCAATTTCCCATCTAAGCAAACGCAACAAGTCCTAAAACCATCAATAAAATTTGTTGCCCCCTGTCAGATTTTAAAACTAAATACTATAGTTCCATATCACGTGCTTCGTCTTCACTGAAGTCCGACATGGAGCTCTCGGAATCCGATGAGAGGTTATTATTATTGGCGGACGACGACTGGTTCAGTTTCTCCGATGTCTCTTTTTCTTGTTCCCGAAGCGCATCTTCTGTTGCGTACTTGCGAACGTACTCTGTTAACAAGAAATCAAAGACGTAATAATCAGTGGGAGGGAGTTGCGTGAGAGTATGGGAATACTAATAGTATTAATAGACCGGAAACAGAATCTGCCGAACGAACGAATCAACTACCTGTGACTTTCTTCTTGTATTCTTCAGGTTTATGGAGGTACATAGCGGCAGCGTCTCCATTAAGAGGATCAATTGGATTTGGATAGGTCAACAATTGTGGTAAGAATGACTCGAAGATATTCGACAAATCTGGAAAGGAAATACAAAAACATATATACATTAACTGGAAAGTCTTGCTTGGGGCACATCAATCAACTACTACGGCATATAGCATAATCCCTTCTTAGTGCCGTTAACTTTCATTGATCATTCCATTAAGTCTACATAAACATATCGTCGGAGCAATTTAGCTAAACTCTCTGACTGATCGTGAATGTTGGGCTGCTGCTGCTCCTGTTGTTGTGCTCAATTCCGAGTATAATCAGATCATGTCAGAGGCACATCCAACCAAACCCAGGATAATTACTCTTGTTCTAAATGGCGAACAACTTTTCCATTTACAACTCATCAACCTCATTTAAGAACTTCCTATTGGAATCATTCATGTTTTGCTTTTGCCTGTACTCTTCTTTCCCCTCTGACTTCCAGACTTGGCCCCACAGCAGCAGCAGCAGCAGCAGTATTACAACAGACACTCGGTCGGTGGAGTTTTTGGACTGCAGCAGTGATCTGGTTTCTGTTGTACAGACACTCGTTTATAACGAAACTGCACCACACGGAGGAAACCCAGAGTGGTACGAAGGAATCTACTAAAATCGAAGAAGTGAAAGAAAGAAAATGTAGATCGGTGCGGAGTGAGAGGGAGAGAGCGAGGGAGATCAATATATGGTACACATGTGCCCGAGAAACTCAGCTACCAAGTTGCATGCACATACTTTGTCATCATGGCGAAGAACTACATGCACAAGGATGAAAAAGTTCTAAAAATACTGCTGCGCTTTCTCAACCCATTTATATATTGATACGAGAAAGGAAATGTTCTGCTTGGAAATATATATTTAGTAAAAGTAATGTCGGCAAGTGACCTATCTATGATGCCAGGAACATTTAATATATTTTTTTTTGTTTCACAACAGCAACCAGGCAGCAGTTTGGAATGAATTCTGGCGTATTTCCGATAATTTCATAAATTCAAAAACTATGTTATGAATGAAACCTATTTGGCTGATGCTAAGCTCATCAAGCAAACCAGACCTACATACAATCTTCTTACCACTTTCAAAGCATTTCAGCAGAAAGTACTGCAAGCGTTCAATAAATAAGTGCAAACTTGCGACTTTAAGTACCAATTTTGCTAGGGGCACGCACGAACGAAAAACAATGAGATTACCACAATTTTCCCATACATACCAACTACACTACGTGGTGTATAATGGCTAAACTCTTAAGTGATCTAACAATTAGCCCATGACTGAAATCAATGTCTTCCCAAATTAATGATTTAAACATGAACTGCGAACACTCATGCATAATATTTAATTTATGTAGTCTCCCAAATATAAAACGTGCTTGCATCACTTACACTCATTAATTTAAATACGCATTTGGCCTCTATATATCCGCAATGTTTGTCTACCTGACAACCTCACTCACTCCCCCAACGTATGTAATCATGATTTTTGGTTAACTAACCTTAACCATAATAAAGTGAGCTATGTATGATGAGGTAACATCAATCTGACTTTAGTCTAGTCTAGTGCAGAGATCAGCAGCAGAGTTCCATATAAGTACATGAAAAGGGACAAGATTGGGGATTGGGGGAGTTTGTCTTGTCATTCCGGTGCGGTTATAGTCTAGCTTAACGATTAAGAACAAAATACTTATTACCTATGTATATTCATTCGATACCTCCCTCAAAACATTTATGCATACACCACCACCACCACCACCGCAATTTTGTTGTGAAATGCAAACGAGATATCATATTATAATAATCAAAAGGGAACGGTTAAGCTAAAAAAGGAATACGTAGGAATCACGATCATTTCTTCAACTTTTCAAAAAACAACAAAAACCTGCCCATTTATGCAGTGTACTTAACAACACATCCGTTTGTTGGTCTCTCGCTACTAATCATAACGAAAACCAGTGTTGTACACTTGAGTTTTTACAATTTAATCCACATGCGCAACAACGCAACGCAACGCTCCTCTCTATATCTGCTATCACAACAAAGAATTTCATTTGGAGGTACATACATACACATAATATGTGTTAAAGATAGAGAAACAAGCCTGAGAAAAAAAATGGCCAACACAAACTAGGATGCATATAATACAGTTAAACGCCCATTTCACACTGCCATTATTACGTATTATCATCAAACAGTCAGTTGAAGTACACCAGAGAGCTAGGGATATACACAGAGAAAGTATTAAATTAAACTAGTTTCATTCCCTTTTTTTTCTTCTCTTCTTATAAACCAGAAGCTGGTCTCTACTCTCTGTTTTGTGGTGCTTCAACACAACAGCAGCAGCGGTTGGCGTCGTCGCACAACAACCAAAAAGAAGTACACATGTACCAAGATTGTGTACTCAAGTCGTAAAAAGTGCATCTAGTTTTACTGCTCGAGAACAAAAATGATCGCTGATCGCTGTGGTACATGAGACGAGAAAAAGCAAAAAAGAAAAAGAAAAAAAAACCCAAAAAATCTCTAATAATGATCAACCACTAATACTAACATAAGTACTATATATCGCTCATTATTACTACACTAATAAGTTCGACAGACCTAAAACAAAGGGGAACTTTGTTTAGGGGCATAAAATACTACGCAATACTAAAGATTTTTTAGCAGGTTGAAAAAGGTGTACGAACATGAACAATTCTCAGAGGATTCTGCATGATGTGTGAGTGCTAGACTAGAAAATTATTGCCTTTGTTTTAGCCATCATCAGCATCCACTACCACCACCACCATGGTGCACACCTGAATCTCTCATTGCATGTTTGATTTACTTATTTGCACATGCATGCGCAAAAGGAAAAACTGTAACATTTCCTCGTTCAATGGGTCGTCTCATCATCATCATCATCATAGTTAGTGAATAAAACAATGGATTTTTCCAAAAAGGTTTTTAGAAACATGTTTTTGAAATCCCTCGTGAGAGGAGCAGAGGCAATGTCATTGCTACATATTACTTATTTTGTTGGTTGAATGACAAACTAGACTGCTCCTTTTGCAGAGGCTGAGTGTTTGACGAGAGATAACCAGCTTTGACATTTACTATCTCTTTGCACTTCTCTTCTTGAGTGAGAGCCTCTTGCTCCTACTACAACTCCTACGGATGCTCTATCATACATTCAAAATGATCAGAACACCTTATTACGCTGGGGAAGTATGTTATGCATTATGTACAACAACTTTGAGTTGAGAGAGAAAGAAAAAAACAGAAGAAGAAGAGGAAGACTTGATAGATCGATCTCTTCTTGTACAGTTCGCCTGTCATCTAGTAGAACTACATTTATTTCTTCTTTCTACGGGATTCACTCTCTGGCACTCTGCTTCTGCCCATTAAAACTGCATCAGGATGACTAGCTGCCTCACTTCACCACTTTGTCAAATGTAGCTCGAACGAAACTACTATGAACAAGCGACATGGTCCCGCCCCGTCGTCCCACTACCACTGTCAACCTTAAACGACAACCTTAGGGACACTAATCAAGTTGTACATTCGAGATAAAAACGATTTAATAGAGGTTGTCAAATTTGAGGCAATCTTATTTTTCGCCAGTTAAGTAACATGACTCGCTGGAGCCCTAAACGCAAAGATCGAAAAAGGGTATTGAGTGACCTTTTAGCAACTCGCACAGGTAACGTGTATTATTATTAGTACATATAAGGTATAGTGAGGTTGGAGGAGAAAATACGTACCATACAAAGCGGTCCACGCTTGGTTGATTACGTCAAGGCATACGGTGCCAGAAACTTCGTCAATATTTGGATGATAAACTTTGTTCATGAATCCAATTGACGGAGATTTGAACGGATAGTGCTCTGGAAGGTGTACTCGGACTTTCCATATTCCTCCCTCGTATGGAGCTATATTAGGAAGGACAAGCAAATTAGGATTGGTTTATAAGATTAGATTACATATACTACACACATTTTGTGAATGCATGACATTGCTGAAACCATGCTCGCTAATTTCATACACACACACACACACATGAATGAATTGTCAATGCCCTCGGCCTACAGTAGTAGTTCTAGATGATATCGTTACGGAAATGAGTGGGCTTCCTCCTAAGAAAGGGAGAAAGAGTCATCACCGTCACCGTCCTCTCGCTCTCATCATCATCATCATCATATAAACCATGCACATATCCTTGTTCCTTTAATAATAATCCAATTTTCAGGTACAAGTCTAAAACTTATCTAGTCTGTATCTACGCATCACTACTACTACAACGGAAGCAGGAGGAAAACTACATTATTTCGCTCGAGATTCAGCTATATGGATAATACTTTCATCAAACTGGGAAATCCCCTTAATCAGGTTTGCCGTAAGATTGCTTACTTCTTCTCCTCCTCTCGCTACAAACCAAATCGAGTGTTTGTTTACTGGCTACGTACGATCCCAGTACAACAACTCTTTTTACTAGAATCAAATAACTTTAACAACAACAAGCAAGACAAGTACTTTCTGCTGCGTGTACTTCTTGTAGTTAAGCTACTGTATAACACCCTGTATTATCTAGGTCAATCAATTGGTAATTAATTCAAGAATAAAAGCTTTTTTTCCTTCTCTTTAACATCAGCAGTTTCCTTTGCAACTTTACGTCAGTCATAGTTCAGTACGTACGTACGCGTACGTCACTCTATCCTATGCAATTCATATCTCTCTCTGCCTGCTTCGTTGTTTGATGTAGTACTACAACAAACCACAACTAACATTAAGCTTAATTGATAACATGATTTTTTAATGTGCAAGACAAGGTGGGGGCAATTACTTATCATAATGGTTTAGACGACTATAATATAGTATAGTAGTTTACCATTGTTGTCTCCGGCGTGGTCATAACTACGCCAATACTGTGTAAAACAAGCGCCTCGCCTGCCTGCTTTATTCAACACAGGTATGCATGCATGTCGTCAGAGATGCGTAATTGATGACATATATGAGAGGAAAATTCTATGGTTAAGTAGGTAGTATGTAGCCGTCAGATTAACATGGCTATTACGCTTGGTGGAAAAAAAAGAGTAAAAGTTTTCACTTGTTATTATTATTATTGACTCGAAAGTATAATATATAAATGAATTGTAGTCATCATTCATGGTGGTGTGGTGATGTACTGCGCGCTGATATGATAAAAGTACACGCATCCAAAGTGATAATTTTTTATTTTTAGTGGTGTATAGGTATATACGAGCGAACGAACGAACGAACTTTTAATGCCAACTTACTTCCACGGGGTCCGTAGAATTTAACACAGAATTCATTGAGCCCACCAAGGATAGTGACCTCGTGTTTTGATTCAATCCTGTAATACAAATATAAAAAAACACACAGATATTTAGTTACAAATGTGTCAACCCGGATAACACCATCATCAGCAAACACATTTCAGTTTGCGGAAAAAATGCTTCTTTCTCTTATCAGCTCGACTTCATATAATGTGCCATAATAATATATCAGATTAATTGCGGTGAAGAGATGTGATATCATCATCACATCACCAGCAGATCATCATCATGACAAGCTTTTATTGGGTTTGTTTACTGAGGCCGACTTTTTTTTCTTCTTGGCAAATTTTTGAGTGTTTTAGGGAGAAATAATACATAAAAGCCTTTTTTAATATCGATACATGACCTAACAAGATGAACTTGTGTTGCGGTTTGAAGTACTACGTACGTATGTATGTTCACCAAGAATGAAAAAAATTCCCGTTTCAATAGAACTATTAATTATACTATACTTGCTCTTGAATTACAAGAGGCGGTGATACGAATCCGATATGAATCTAACTGATAGTTCTCGTTTCGACGTTAACGTTTATTAATTAGCATGTAAAGGAGAAAGAAAAAACTTCAAGTGCGTATTGGAAATAATATAATAGTAGTATTACTATATATTACCATTACAAACTACCGTGTAATTTTCATGACCAGTCTCAACCTTTTTACCTATATATATATATATAAGTACATACTGTACACAAGATTATACCTAGATCTAGATGATGATGTTAGTGCTACTGCTGTAGATATGCTAAACGCTCTAAGCGCACACATTTTGTATCCTGAAAAAAAAATGGATTTTTGCGCAAAGGTGTAATTTGCAATGTGGTTTTTTTACGCAGACAAACTAGCAGTAGCAGACTGACAGGCATCATCATCAAGAAAAAAAAGCTGTGCTGCTGCTGCTGCTGCTGTGGCAGGTGCTACAAGAACGCAAACCCTTGATCAGTTTATATTATATCAGGCTTAATTCGAAAATGGAACACAGAACCCCATACAGTATGAGTAGTAATAATACGTGGTTGTTGCTGGTGTGGACTCGTATATGAGGATATAAAGTTTTGAATTGTGTTCTTGTTGCCTCAACAAAAAGTGCAACTGGTAAAAATCATCAACACATCATATCATGGCATCATGCAACCTTACTAGATCATATCATCACATCACTCCCTTTATATATACTTATATATTGTTTTCGATATATTGCAAATGGAAAAAAACCCACTGCACTTGTGCCTATAGATATTCCTTTCATCTACAATAAATAAATAAATAAAAGTTTCTTTGAAAGGTGGACGTATAA
>JAANSN010002084.1:0-26858 GCA_036850665.1 Dicranocentrus wangi | reverse complement strand
CTGATTTCATCCACTTGTGATGAAACTTGAAGAATATGTTTGAGTCACACATGGTATCTGCTGGACTGGGTGGACTTCAGATGTCGATGTCGACAACCGACCAACGGTCGTAGTCGCTATTCGCTATATGACTGAGCGAGTAATCGATCTACATGCTTTTAGACTCACACCTCACTCCACATTTGTCCCTTGTTTTTGAGTGTTGCTTGAGTGAGTCAGCCACAGTTCGCAATGAATAAATTCGACTGTGGCCCTTGTTAGTCTAAACTTTGGTGTCTGAGGGGAGTGACTTTTGTGTGGTAGACAGGATCGTACCTATTTCATTACGTGTAGTGTAGGTGTTGTCCATGCGTGTGTTAACGGAAATTGATGAAAAACCGGAAAATACAATGCTCACACAAACGTTAATCCAATTAACGGGAAATAATGATGGCTCATGCTTTCAAATTGGAAGTAATAATGACAGTGACAAGTATACATCACATCTACTCTCTGGAAACTGTGTTTAGCATATATGCGTGAGGTGACAATACCTTCGGATGCACTATGATACTAACGGTTATTATCACAAATATCAATTCTGTTATGAGAAGTTGACAGAGTTCATCCATCCAAAAAAAACCCATCGCCGGTCGTGCACTGTGTGCACGCTCTATTTACTCACTATCACTTATGCAGAATAATTCAGGAAAACATCCAAACACTTCTCTTATATTTGACTTGATGGTACTTTATGACTTCAGCAAACACGCTTCTCATGTGTACCGCTATTTGATCAAATGTGGGCGAATTCACAAAGCTAAGGATCAGTAATAATTTACTGCATTGTGCAGAGTGGCATGCCCTTAAGCAAGGTCCCACCTCATTTCCGGTTAAGTGCTGAGTTGAGCAGCACATAATTATAATAGACCCAGCAAACAATGCAAATCTGCATGCATTAACATAAATACGATATGTACAAAAAACAGGGAACTTCAATTCAATTGTTTAGGTATACCTATACGCTTGCGTATAGTTAGTGAATAGAAACCTAACTAAACCTACTAAAGTTATGCGGAGTGCCCTTGCTCCGACAATAGTGATGACTAAAACATTAGGTATATGAGTGCAAATACGTATGACTAGACTAGCCAGACTTTTGTCCAAACGACTACCACATTCATCCATATATACTTAACGACAATGCATAGAGTGGCACAGAATCTTTTGTGTGATAAACGCTGAGATTTTTATCGACCTTACATAACCTAAACTCAACCTGCCATTTTTTGTAACCATATTTTTGGTTTGAATACACCTTTTTATATATATGCACCCTAATGTCCACCTGCCACATGCATATCCTGTTTTCTAACGTTTTTCTGCATTATTTAGTCTCAGCGTGCCTACAACCTACACACACGTATTGCGTGTTTTCATTATCAAAACCACAACCGCAAAAAGTGTACATGTATACATGTTTCGTTCCTTTTGCTGTCTAAATGTCTACACACGATATACAGTGTACTCAGCCAAGTCAAGGTTGATGTAAGGGTAGCTATTTTGTTTTTCAAAGTGTTAGTTTGTTTTTACCTACAAAAACGAGCTTTAAAAATTAGCATCTAGTTTTACACAAAGCTCCTCGAATGACCTAACATTCAATTTTAGGCCAGGGTTTTTCAATTGACACAATTTTTGACAAGTGTAAAACCACACAAAGCGCAAAGTATACGTGACCTGATAAAAATTTACAATTCCCAAATCAGATGCACTTATTCGTCAAAGTTGAAGTCAATTTTGAAACAGGAAAACGATTGAAATATACGTATGGTTGTAAAATAAAATAGTCGTAGTAGTTGTTTAAGGAGTAAAATTATTATGATTATGAATGTAATTGGTGTTGGGATTTTGTTAGCAAACATTAAGAAGCCAAACAGCCAAAGACAGGAAATTAAAGTACTATTATCAAGACGAAAAGTGTAGTATTTCGGCAGTACCACCAAATACAACTTACCCCTATCACACAAGACCCAAGTCATTATCAGCATTCGTCATCCGCGTGCACTCATGTCATTTTGTATTTTTGGCAATTTTGAATTGAGGCTCATTCAACTCAACTGCAACTGCAGTCCATTCAGGTACCAAAGCGTCCCACACATTTAAATTACCAAAGAGCTACTTGAGAGAGAAAAAAATTGCAATAGACGCAAAAAGGTTTTATCAAACACCATATCATCTCACTCCTTCTCCCTGTGAGCAATATACATTTAAGTGGGGAAACAACAAAAACCTGTCGTTAGTTCAGTTTCACATTTCAACAAAAGGCTCGCTTCGTAATTGCAAGAAAATTGAGGAAGTGTGATTACACTGCCATGCGGAGAACTGTAATGGTAATAAAATACGATGTGTATAATAATATGTATGCTATCTGGCTGTTAGTTAAAGCTGTACTCCTTTATATTGGCATTTGCAGTGACTTTAACTTTAATATATATAAATATTACATGTATACCATAAATGACCTTGGTTTTTGCTTCAAGAGGAGGATTCAGAATGACTTGAATGGTGCGATTTGGGGAGGTATCCGCCAGCCCTTTGTATTCACGTCGACTGCAATTTGCAACGTTATCAATTCCGACAAGTATGTGTATGTCATACATCTTCCATTCAACCCCATTCAAATATGTAGCGCAAAAAATTTATGGTAGTGCACCGAAACTGAAAACTTTCGGCTCGTGTGGTTGCTTTTACGCACATGCAATGCACACATGTCCCTGTTTTCCAGCGACAAGGATGGAATTCATAATGATTCCCGAGTAGTGCACGCCAAGCTCAGAAAAAACCTCGAAGCATTCCTGCTGTCAACATCAGAAGGGACTACACATCAAGCAGTTTATGTACAAAACTAAATGTGTGTACATATATTCTCCTTGAGCTTACTTTTACTTTGTACATATTTGATTTCGGTTTTATAAAACCCGTCTTTGCCCTGCCTTCCTGTTTTCCGCAAATGAAATATGAACCAGGTTGGAATTTAGTACACAAAATTAACAAGAAATACACAAGGATAACATGGGAGACCACCAATTTCGAATTTCAGCCCAGCCTGCCTCATTGTAATTTACCCCTTTTGGTTTCCGACAACACCTTTTCCTCCCTGTACATAACAACGTAGACTCGAAATGAGTTTGGTCCCGAAGCGAAAAAATCGATGGGGAGAGAAATGCGCAAAGGAGAGAAATGCATGTGCACTGTAGTTGACAGTAATTTACGTTCTTCCAGTAGTGAAATGGGGTTGTGCATTTTCATTCTTATAATTACTCTGCAATAAACTGTTCGGTAGGAGTTAGCCTAGTTATGGGCCACGACTGTGGTTGAGATTACAATTAATTATTTCTTAACTCCTGCCGATTCTGCATTATTGTTCACCGCTTGCAGGTCGCTTATAATTAGGCATAATTTTTCTCTTTTCACAAATCCCATATTGACATAAAAGGCAAACTTGGAGTTTAATGACTACGAATAACTTGCAATATGCTGTACTACAGATTTAAACGTTGGACCAATAAAACTGTTTTGTATCAATAAATTGATTAGTGAGGTACGCTAATATTATTTTAAGGTGACTTGGCTGGCACATTAATTGCGCATAATGGCACGGCATTGATGACAAGGAAGAAAGAAGCGACATCATGACCATCACTTTGTTTGCGAGGAAGATATATGTTTATCTACGTAAATATACTACTTGATGATATTCGCAATCATCAGCCCTTTTTTGCATGAAATCATGCAATACGCTAAAACTATTCAGTCAGACACACATGATGTTACTGCCTGCGAGTAATGACTTGTGTCTGCTAGCATTTTTTTTTCGTTTTATGCAACGTTCAGCTCAGTTTATCTAAAACAAAGAGTTATCAATCGGTTATGATAATAGAATGGGCTTGCTCTTAACCTCACCGAAGGACAGTCCCTATAAGGCTGTATAATACGTCCTTTAGACAAATACCTGATTTACTCTTTGCATAGCAGTAGAATCAAAGGGTCGTTTGACGTAATAAACAAAAAGCTTTGCTAATCACGACGCGATTTTTTACAATGTGGCTTCCTTTCCGCTTTATTACCAAGTCCAAATCCTGCGGAGAACCAATATCTGATAAAACAATAATATGGATAGAACAACAACAGTGTGAATTTTCATTTACATACAGATAGATATATGCACTTGACAGAATGAGCACATTAAATTACGCATTAAATAAATGTGCTAAATCAGCTTGACCGCTATTTATCGTCCAAACGGATTGCAAGGTCGCTCAAAAGCTGAAATGTTGGTTAGAGTTGTATTAAATTAAGCGTTAGACTCCTCATCCTCACCTCATTTGACATGACGTAACATCAAGGGGGTACACGTACTGTGCAAAACCAAAGGGAAAATGCGAAACTTCAACTGAAAAAATGTTTTCGTTTTATAACTTGTTCTTTGTTCAGGATTCATATGTAATGTAGACAGTTGTAACAATTTACGTACGTGCCCTTTATGCGTATCACGTAGATATAATATAAAATTAAAACACAATTGAGTGTTTACTTGTTATAAGAGCACGTATACGCATATTACGCCTTTCGCGAAAATGAGAGACAATTATATACTATGCAATGGAATACAAGTAAACTAAATGCCAAGAAATTAAATAAACGCAATGGAATATGCAATCAATAGTTTTATCCTTAAATTCTATTGGAGGTGGTAATACTTAGTAATTACTACAGAGCGAATTAATATGTAGCACGACAGTGCACAGTTAGATGTGTGTGATTAGAACTAGAACTCAGACAGGGATAGACCATGACTACCCCCTGTCTAGGTTTGCTCTAATGTTCTGAAGACGAGCAATTAGAGACTATGAAGTGCAAGCACTCGCGAAGTTGATGAAACCAGCGATATAGTTTGATTGTGTGTCATTGTAAATTGTATGCAAGTCAATTTCTCTCGCCTTTTGTACCTGTTAAACTTTCAAAACATGCGAGAATTACATTGAAGCTTTTAATGGCAAAAAGTTCGACGAGTCTAATGCACACATTTAAACGATCAAGTTAACGATCTCGCAAGTTAACGGAAGTAGTTTTGTTACTTAAAGCATGTGGTAACCTCAAATAAAGTTTTAACTTTAGGACTCTCAAGGACCTCAGGTCTAATTATTAACATAATTATATTAATTAATGAACCTCTTTCTGTATTTAACATAATGTGGCATGTCCTCCTCCTGGTGTGCTTGCATATTTGCATTCACGATTAGAAGTCATGTGATTAAAGCTGTGGAATACAGTATTCGTGCTAAATATTGAATAATGCCAAATTTAAAGCTGAAGTTGAAAATCGCAAGTTAACGGAAGTAGTTTTGTTACTTAAAGCATGTGGTAACCTCAAATAAAGTTTTAACTTTAGGATTCTCAAGGACCTATACCACCCTTCAGGTCTAATTATTAACATAATTATATTAATTAATGAACCTCTTCTTTCTGTATTTAACATAATGTGGCATGTCCTCCTCCTGGTGTGCTTTGCATATTTGCATTCACGATTAGAAGTCATGTGATTAAAGCTGTGGAATACAGTGCATGAATACTTCTATGTGCCTACCGTGTACGCCTCCTTTTCACATTTCATGAACAAGAAGCAATGATATATTACGAGTACGACAATCAGCTCCTCAATATGAATCTTGAAGTTTTTTTTATACATACGAACTAGCGACTATACGACGATGATAAAATCACTGATTGTGAGATTCAGATTCAACTACCCTTTCCTTTTCAAAACACAATATGATTTTTTTTAAATTTAAGTTGAAGCGGGCCGAAACTAATCCCAAACTGTGATAAAAAACCAAAGGCAAATCCGTGAATTTACAAGTAATACATTTTTCACAACACAACACACGAAATATGAGACTGGCTAGATAGACGAAGTAGTTTAAGAACATGATAACAAAAAATTCAATTCGTCATGCATCCATGAAGAATTCCAACTGCGGATTTGTCTCAGTCATTGTATATCTGTTTGCATGCACTGCAACAACTTTTTATAGATTAATACATTCAATTCTATACAGAGTACCAAGTACCAAGCGAATCCCAAAACGCTGACGTAATAAATATGGTACGCATTATACGCAGTCACACAGCACGACTGCGACTGCACGACTATCTCCCTATATCCCTTAAAAAAATCTATGCACATTGTCGGTAATCATTATTTAAACCAAACCATTATGGCAATTTTGTAAGAATACAAAAATTCATTGCAAAGTATGTACCCGTGGAATTTTGCTAAAACACACTAGAATTTTGGTGAATATTCCGAAAAATCATTGCATAAGTGGTGCCTTTTTGAAAGGAATCAACTTCAAAGTCTGCCACACAATTACCTCTATCACAATCTCGAACGAAGTCACCCAAATCCTGTAGAACTCTTTTGCATGATATAAAATTCAAACTCAAACATTGTGCCAAAAATTAACGCGTATCGATGCAATCTTTGATATTTTATGATGAAAATAACGCTTTGCAAGAGTTTTTTGTTAGTTGTCGGCGGATTAGTAAACTACATACCTACTTGAATAAAGATTTCATGATTTGATTAGGACATGTTCACAAATATATTTTTACATGTGTACATTTGCATAATATATATCCTTTAGACATTATAACGCAGAGTCAGTCGTACAGCCTTAAGCAAAAAGTGAAGTATCTAAGAAAAAATGTATCTCGTATCAGAGTAAGGCACGAAGGTAACTCACAAATTTTTGTTGTTGAGTCGTTCTCCGCTCAATATAACAGATAATGGCATGATAGAGCTATATAATGTCCATTGAATGTGAATGTATTAGCCTAGATTCTTTTCTACTTTATGCATCAGTCACAAGCAGAGAGAGAGAGAGAGCCGCTTGGGATTCTGTAACTGAAAGCAAGCCATGTAGAAAGGATACTGGTCTTGCTCTATTTAATACCAATACCAATTCCGTGCTTAAAAAGACGCGTCCCCTTTCTTTTTATGGCTTCTTTTTTTCTCTGGAGTCTTCTTACTTTTTCATTCACGCACGTTCACATACTCACATTCCACTCTCAACTGTTTTCGTCTTTCATTTCAAGAATGTAGTCCATTCAAAGAAGGGGAAAATATGCAATGATTCAATATAAAAACATGTATACTAAAGGCGTATCCACATCGCCATGAAGAAATTCTTCACTTCTGCGAAATAGGACGAGCAACATCCTCGCATGGCACACATGAAAAGATTATTGCCAGATTTTCAATTTCCCTTTCGCGATTCCTATAAAGCCCTCCATGTTCTATTTCAACTGACACAAAACAGACACATTAACGAGGAGCAGCATTCGAGAAGATCAGTAAACTGTCCGTCTTGTTCTCTTATATGGCGAAAGTTGATACCTCTGGCGCCGCCACAATGCGTAGGTACGCATTCGGAGAAAATATATGGTTTGCACAGAATATTGCTTAGAATTTCTCTGGGCAAATTCCTTTCCTTTTCAAACTCCCATTGGCGCAATCGAAAAAAATGAATAATCAATACCATAGTATTTCTTCTCCTTTAAATAAAAGCCGCTCAAAACCAATTTCATCATGGACCTTATTAATGGATAACATGCATTTTATACGATTGGGTTTGGAAGAATCACAACCCACGCATTCTTCATCCATAATGACTATAATTTATTACCCACCTACTTACTCAAGGGGTGTCATTCCGACACTGTAAATTCCAGAATCTAATCAAAGTAAAGCGACTGGAAGGGTTTAACTGTCATTTTCTAACAAAGTGATGCCCAAACAGTAAGGCGGAGAGTGGGCACGACACAAAGGTACGTATATAAACTCGTTAAAATTCTATGGTTCGCATGTCGAACGCCAAATGTGACAGTGTGTAGCCAGCCCCAAAAGGATAAGCACACACGCATCGTACATTACTCCTTGAGCTTTGTTGGGTCGTTTGGGAGAATTGCAAACTTACAAATACCCTGTACGCACCCCATATTTCACCTTTTCATGTGAAACTAGTGATATCACGTATAACCCTTTATAGTCTCCAGTTCCACTGCATTTGCACATTACACATCCATTCAATAATACTGCAACATCTTCAAATTTACACAGCACCGAGAAAAACAAGGAACGTGCTTTGCGTACAAAAGTCAACCTCGAATAGGCAGCGTTTGAATTGAATGCTAACACCGACTTTTTTCTCCAGTGTACACTACATTACGCCTGCATTACGTTGTGTTACTTATTCCCACACTCTCCACATGACGTGGTGGCTACAAGTACACACGTAGTTAGATAGAATGTTCAACTGGAGCCGGAGCTAGGGGAAAATTTGCATTCCCCTCGGTTTCAAGTGACAGAAAACCAATAAAATGAAAAGCCAGTTACTACCTCCCAGAGACGCAAGTAGTCATATAAAAGGAGGAAATGCACACTGGGAGCTCAGATTATATTTAAGCAGATATGATTTTATCATCAGTGTGCTGTATGTACATTACTTTTCGTAGGCAAAATGCAATACAAAATCCTGCACGCATCATGAACTCACTTAGTTGAAAGTACTCCGAGTATCGTCATCCAACGCCCATTAGTGTAAACCAAGCACTACTACCACCCTTCCACTTTCTTTTTCTTTTCTCCCGTTCCCAAAAATGACACGAGGGAAAGGAGGAAAGGAGAAGGATAATAAATATGGGGAAGACGTCTCGTGTCGTCGTCCCCATGATCATGAAAACTTTCCCCTTCCTGGAAGTCATACACCAGGAACAACTCACTGGAAATACACCAGTACACACACACACACAATAAGTGCGGGTGTATGCATCTACGAATTATAGTATGTTGATGCACAATATATTACTGCTTGGTTGGTACATATGCGTGAGCCAAAAAGTCTTTATAGTTCTTTCCTTTAATAACCCCCGAAGAGTCGTTCCGTATACAGATACATGGTAGAAGCGGCGAGATGAGACCACGAGACCGGAGTATTCGTCACAACATTGGAGCGTGCATATTATATACAGCAAAATGTCGTTTAACTTTTTCTCCAGCTTAAGACTTCACTTTCTTCAAGACGACAAGACTCACTGTAAGAGAACTCGTTCGAGTAAACGAGAAGTCTGGGAAAGGGAAGATGATGTTATGTGGATACAGAAACTTTTCCTTTATAAAGCATTTTCTCGACAACGAATACTTTTCTCCGTGAGTGAACACTAATTCTCCTTGTTGCTCCAGAAATGAGCTAGGTGTGGGAGTCGAAGTATCAGAAGCATGTAACACCAACTTAAAAAATAAAGCATGTAGCATGAGTACCGAATAATGGATAAATTCATCTAGAGTTCCTTTTGCCGAGAGAACCCTGTTGTGCGCGAATCCATTTGGTAAGCAGTTCCATACCGCACGTCAGTCAGAAACTGGCTAACCCTTTAATGGTTAAGTGGTGCCTCATTCATTCATTAGTTTCTTCCCAAGAATAAGCTCGTACTCTCCAAAGTAATTTAGCACCAGTTTGCATTTTCCCCGAACATGTACATTAGAAAATCACTCTGCTCCAAAATGTAAATATCTGTAAGAAATTACTTTCCGTGGTGTGTCATTCCGGGAGACGTGAGATATATGAAAATGTATCATCACCATTATTATCGTTAACCATCATAGAATTTGAGTAGAAGGCTAGGCATTTCCCAGACAGTCTTTTATTTCATCCAAAAAAATGCTTTAGAACATTTTAGGGAAAAGGGGAAATCGGAAAGAGAGGAAAGGGAACATTTTCCTTCCTTTATTTCTTGAATGCTTTCCGTCCCTATTCCCCTCTGGACATTGAAAGCCGTGAGGTATTCTCTCAAGTTGCTCATTTAGGAATACCTACAAACCTTTCTCGCAAACGATATTCTAATCCTACTCAATACTTCATGCCGTATCTCAAAACTAGAAAGATGGAAGTATAAAATTTACATGAACTTTCTTTTATAAATAAACAAAAAGGAACGAGGTTCTTTACAAACGAGGATCTCCTCAAACAAGACAAAGAAATGAGCTAGTCAAGAAATGGGATCCTTCCCGTGAGTAATCACAGAAAGTTTGTCATTATGTCATATATTTATAACTACTCCAAGAAAAATATTGTGTTCAGATTCAGAATACAAACGCAAGATTAAACCCCGTTTTTCCTAGTAATTAGTATCACATTTTTAATACCCGCCCGACCCAATTCTTGTGTTAGCAGTAGAAAAGTTTCAGCCTTGAATTTGCTTTCCTTTCTAATGCACTTGGAATAAAGTCCCCAGTGACCGCTGTTACAAAAATATTTTCTCAGAANCGCTTTTACAAAAATATTTTCTCAGAAATATTTGCATGTGACGCTTATTACTTAAACGACAATTTTCGAGAGAAAGTTAATTCTTTGGGGTCTCCAGCAACGGCGAATCACGAACAACTTTAATAAATTATAAAGTGGACTATATATACCATCCTATCACGATATGATGGTATATATAGCCTACTCTGACTGCTATCAAAATAAGGAACGTTTGTGGCATGATTTATTCATTAATACTAGGTTGCGAGTTTGGTGCAAAAACGTCGCATTTGGTTGTCAACAGCGGCTAACAAGAATGAAGTGCACGCCCTAAATATCTATAATCTGTCTGTATGATTACAACTGCTTTTCTACATTGATGCGGACTATGGCATTCAGAAATTGTTGGAAATTTAACCCAAAGTCCGTAAGACTAAAAGCAAATTCTCTCTTTTCACACTTTTGCATTCGGGTAAACGTCTGGACGAGACAAATCCATAATTTAAATAATTACTCCGTTCATTCGTTGTCAAAGTCGTCTAACGATCTACTTAACCAAGCCACACAAAAAGTTTTGGTAAAGGTATATGAAAGACGGTAGGAAATGCTGAGTTTCCTTTGCACTTAAAGACCACATTACAAACAGTCTTATTTTCTAAAAATGAGCTTGCTTGCACACATTCCTCCAGAACATTGAACTTTTGCCAAGCTAAAAAGCTAAAGGAGGAACGCTGATAATCTACGATCAGAAGAAGAGAGACACATGGAAAGCAATCATGATCCACCCACAGCTTCTACCGGGCCACCCCGTTTTTCCAATAGCTCTAATCCATTCAGCTGTAATGGAAAAATTTCTGCTCCAAATAGCTACACTATATCAGAGAATCCTGCGTTGTTCGGTCGTAAAGGCAGTTGTACAACGCAAAACACAAGTAGGTAACGGACGGAACCAAGCCCAACTGTCATGCCAAGATGAAAGAGTCAAGCCCAGATAAAAGTAATGAGGTACGTATACCGCCGAAAAGTAGTGAATCGAGTGATATAAAAGAGTACCTTTATCTGAAATCATCGTATGGAAAAGGGGGAAACCCAGCGAAACTCGAAAAAGTATTCCGATTGAAAAGGGAAACGTTCATTTGGTGTGCGTAAAGTGTACCAAATCCTATAACTTTCACTGATATGCACATCACTGGTTTACGCACTTTCCTTTGAACTCACTTTTTTTAAGGTTTTGCATGCACCATTATCACCAAGGGTTAGTTGCCAGCTGGCAGGTTGAAAATAAAGCACCCACTCCGTGCTGAGGTACCCTACGTCCCTAACGCATAATAAATTATCAGAGAGAATAATAAACCTGAGTGGATGGATGGAGAAGCTTACAACAGTAACGTAAGTTAATATATATAGCCTGCAAAAAATTAAATAATTACACTGTACGTTTGTAATGTTCACAAGAAACGTGGGAACCAGAAAACAAATATAAATTCAGAATTTGGACTGGAAGGAAAGGCACTTTTGCAAACGCTCAAAATATATATCTGCCTGACAGGAGACTCACAAGTTACGGTTAAATTGCCTTTTCCAAACCAATTTATTTAGACAAACAAGAAAACTCTACTTCCAAGACCATGCCCCCAACAAAAAAGAAAATGTATGTTACATGGCATAGAATAAACCTACAAAGTAGTAGACAATCGCGTGCGTGAGGATCTTTAAAGACAGATCATAACATAACCTTAAATTTTCGCCAATGGTGTGTACTCTTAATACGTTTTCGAGAGAAAATGTTTGCGTTTTGGAACATAAGGACCTTGTGTAGCCAAATATTCATTAAAAATCTCCATTCTCGCTCACACACAGAAAGACCTCTGTCCCTATTTTGAGAACAGTATGGAAAAAACTACTGTAGCCGTCATATCCAAAACAAGGTCATTTATTACGTTGCGTTGTTGTATAGTTGAGAGTAAGAGTAGAGACATGATCAAGAAACATTCATAAATATGTACGTGGACGGAAGACAACAGATGAACTCGTGATGTAACGTAATTTGCACGAGTACAAAGTAGGATGGATTTTGAATATGTTATGTATATGCGTCCTTTTCTGTGAAGTGAAAACATATTCCGTTGATTCCATTCCAGGAATTCATATTCCTCCCAAAACACTCATTTGGTTAGGCTTGTATGACGTAGCAGGTAAAGCTACCTACATATTCAGTAGAAAACGGTCTCTTATTTTATGTATTATGTATGCCATCTTAACTTTCGCTTTTTAGTTTCTTTTCCTCCCTGGAACTCTGTAAATAGAAAATGAATTTGGGTGGAAACCGTAGTAAACAAGTGCTTTCACCCACAGGCACGTGAGATCTACACTTTTCGGTAGGAAAAATGCAAAGAAGGTTGGCCAGGCCCAAACAACGAGAAAGCGGTGTATATTACTTACTGAACGTAAACACACTCGAGAACAGTCAGCATCTATCATGAAAACTCGATCATTTCTGCATGACTTACGTGCATGATGATGGTGTAATACAATATGGTTCTTTTCAAGTAAATTCACATCCATATTTTACTTACACACTTTCTGCACCACCATTCCCACATACTCCAATTTCAGGTTGTGTACTGGTACACTGGCAGTAGTACCGGCTGGCAGGCATTTTGTGTAAGCAAGCAACGAAATGTAAATGAAATTGAGGTCAGCCTACCTTTGTAATTCAAGCTTCGTCTAAAGGTTTCTTTTACGAGAGGCAAAAAATACGTTTTTTTGGTGAATGCGGCTCGTTGTGGTCGCATATGCTGCATGATAGCATGAGAAATTCATATCGGATGTTTGTGTGTATACACACGGATGATATCTAGGTAGAACAACGTGTTGTGTTTTGCAAAAACGCCTTGTGATTAGTAGGTAAGCAAACTAACTGTAAAATCGGGTAAAACCTTAGCACACAGATGTTGCATCTCAGCAACAGACGTAGTGGTCGCCGCCAGTGTTATGAAGCACCCATTATTTACTTCTTTGTGAGCTGAGTGTAGGCTAACGCAGAAATAAACGCAAATTCAAAGGGGTTTACTTACGTTTATCATTATTCGTCCCGCATACCCGTGGTTTATAACACCTTACCTTACCTTGCATGTTCGTTTTTCTATATTTTTTACATGTATCTTGAAGGTGTGTGGAGTAGATAGATGGTATGGTGAATGTTTCTTAGCTTGCATTATGTAAAATTTTGCATTTTCTTATCTAAATACATATGTTTTATCTTCCCCTACATAATCAGGGAATGCATTATAACCTCTGTACTAACACGAGATTTTTTAGTTGGTTTCATGACAGAAAAAACTTTAAAAACTCATTATAAGCGTATTATAAGCACACAATCATTATGTGCCTTTCTGAATCATGTTATGTTTGCATAAAGAGTACCAGAGCTAGAGCAGTGAGCAGAACATTCTATCTGCATAGGTTTCTGTGGGATTGTATTTACAATTCAGTATACTTCCGTTCGTTATTACATAGATTATGCTTAAATTAAAATCTGCAGGGATTCTTGATTTTGCCAAATGTACATTTACCTGCTCAACCTAAACATAAACATTATGATGAAAGTGTAACAATTAGTTCTGACAAGAGGATCATCTCTCGTTGTGGTTTAAATTGGGATTAAGATGAGCCATTTTTGTATGGCGAAAAAGGGAAAGTTTTGTAATTCCTTGCAAATTCGCTGCAATGTATATGCAATTATTGCAATTCGACAACAATAAGCACAACGTGAGGTAAATTTTGTTGGGACTGTAAAAATATACCTAGAGGTTTTCATAATAGTGTGTACTTGTGTACAAAGCCTGTTATAGGTTTTTAGTACTCCTCACACCACCAATTTTTACACGTGTCAACTGAAAGTTATGTTTTGCTCGAGCGATCTTGATAATGATAGCCGTTAGCCACAATCATTTCATTTTTAGACTTTGCAAAATTATATTTGGTCGAAGCTTGTTCGTGTTCCGACGAATATAATGGTATGATTCAATGATGAGTTTGGTTGGTATTCGTTTACGTTTTAGAGGAAGTTGCAATATTATTTGCACGAAAACTCGAAATGACGGGGTTTCAAATCATTCTGAAGGTAGTACTTAGGTATTCATTGTATAGCTAAAGCAGCAAATTGGATTATTGATAAATCACTGTATAAAGGAAGACGCGCACGCCTGTTTGTAAAAGTGACTTCTGGCTTCCGAGGTTGGTAGTAAATAAAGTTATTTCAAGCAGTCTCGCGGTTATAAACTCACCTGGATTGAGCACAACCTTGCTTAACTATTTCAGATTTTTGGCTTACGATTTGATTTATGGCGACCGCATGGTGGTATATTACTAGCGACCAGACCCTCAATTAATTCTAACAAGAGACTAGACCAAATGTAATGTAAGATAGACTAGAGACAAGAGACAACACAATTTTCCTGCGAAATATATTTTCCACCGCTTCACGTGTGACACTGCTATATTGTATCGTAATTCGTAATTGTAGTGCAATTTTCATGAATTGAAGAGCCATATTCATTCGTTCTATTTGACTCTGTAGTTGTAGTCACTCACGGTACGACACGTCATTCTGAACATAAAACACAATTGCCTACCTGCAGTCGGTCATCGACTTGTTTTTTTGGGAAACCAAATTCAAGGAAAAAAATTACATATTACATATAATGCTGCACCTTTGTCCGAGCGCCAGACTTCAGACTTCCATGCTTCCAAGTAATTCGGGTACATATTTTGATATTCACTTTCATATTCAAACGCAAAAAAGACATAGCATCGTGTGCACGGAACGGACGGACAACGAAACTTTATCATGTATCGTTTTTCGTGGCGGCCGTCCACGTCATTATTATTGCATTAAGCCTAACTAGAGACTTGACTGGACTGACTTCCGCTGACTACGGCGTGGCATGTCGATAAAATACGGACGATAATGAACCTGAACACTGAACAGTTATACAAAGCGAAGTGAACTTTTACCATGAAACAACAAAGTGCATCAATTATCCGTCGTAGACGGCCTATATAATCCAAAAGTGGCTAGAATCACCGGAAATAAAGAAGAGCTTTTCCCATTGCCGAAAATGCATGTAGGTAGTTAGTTACCCGAACATTATTTCGGCAATAGATAGTAGAAGCGATAGTTGTCGATGCCTACCTAGTTTCTTTGTTAGGTTTGTTACATTAGATGTCTGTTAGTCTGAATAGTCTCTCGTTTTTAAAGTATTGCGCACCTGCACGTACACGCGTAACGTGTCTACGGTTGATGACAGCAAAAAGGAATATTTTTCTACGTGTGACAATGAACTTTGATTTTCGTTGAACTATTAAATTAGACTTTATCCCAGTGGGAATATTCCGCTTTTCAATCCACAATTTTGTTATGCGATCTTTATATAAATCAAAATCCAGATCTGCGTCAAATCATATTCGAGTACTACGTGATAAGTTGCATCTTTTCATAATTTATTTGTCCAATGTAAGCGTAAAAGTTTTGATGAATGAATGCAATCCAAAAATTACAGTGGGATTTGCCAATAAAGGAAAGTACAAGTGTGAAACTTGCGTTTTATAACTGTTTTGTTATAACAGCCCGAAATAATCCAATTATGACGAGGAAGCCGACAGTTATTGGGTTCGTCTGTCAGCGTTTCTTATCAATTATCTCATCATGCATAAAGCATCAATTCATGAATACACAACAATTTTCTAGGCATTTAATTTTGTATACATGACTTGGTAATATTGGTAATTTTATTTTAATGAAGGCTAAGGTCATCCAAATCCTAACTAGGCATTACATATTTAGGATGACATTGGGAGTTTGCATAGGAATATATAGTTCAAGATACTTGTATACAACGGAAACCCTGCATGGGAAATTAATCTCAACAATTGCACGAGTTTTTCACATAGTTGATGACAATAAGAAAAATCACGGTTTGTTACTTTTACTTCTAGTGCTTCCTTTCCTACCAATGCAATGCTTATAAAATATGAGCTGACAATTAATCCACACCAAGATACTCCCCCATCCTTTGCTGTACAATCATATAAAAATTGCATAGTGTAGTGGTCAAAAAAGATGACAATGGCACAAATTCCATAATATATATCTGGTATAATTAAACGCACACAACCAGCTTTGAATTGCATTAACATATCGGAAGAAAGCGCCTTGTTCTCTTTTGTTGATATGCATATAAACAACTGAATGCCTACTGAAGAAGTTTTGTGCTAAAAGAATATAAATCTGAAGTGACAAGGAATTATTATGCCATTTTGTCAGGATTTAATCTTGTGTCAACTGTATCTACCTATTTGTATCTACCGTATCTATCTGTATGTAATTTAATTAGAAGCTACTTAACATTACTGTTGAAAAATTATGGCCTACTTAAGATGGACATGGACCGATGACACGAATACAGTGAGCTTGCGACACTGAGGTGGCCGATTTAAATCACTGATATCTAGAAAGATCAGTGTATGAGGCGGTGTATGACAATTTATTCCTGTATGACAGCAATTGTTACATTCGACAAAGCCACGCAGGTTTAAACCGAGCGCAGAATAACATTTTCAGAAGTAACATGAAAATTATATCGCAATTAGCTAACCTCTTGGAAAATTTCGCTATGATTGAAATCGACTACAGAAGTATGGATACCTCTACGTATTTATGAGATATCAAATTAATTCTGTCATTTTGTTGAGATTTTAAGGCTTCATCTGTATTGGGAACAATCTTGCGTGTTTCGGAGTTTATTGGTACGCAAGTACTATCCTGATCGTGATTACCTATGTATGCGATGTCTTGTCTGCTCTTCTTCACCTTCATTAGATTTGCAAAATCAAAATGTTACGGTTTCTACCGTATCGATTGGGCTTATGATGACGGCATACGCATCAAGTCAAGGTATTTATGTAATTAGAACAAAAATTTATATTCATCATCATCAACGAAGGCGATAATAAAAACTGCTTCATATGTACACCTAATGCTTTAGCGCATACTATTAATACCCTTTCCGAAATGCCAAGGAACGAAAGAAAGCACAACGCAATGCACAATATGATGTAGTGTAAATGAACATAAAGCATCATGTCATCAAATCATCAAAAACAAGCTTAAAATATTTGACTTACCTCCTTCTATGCATGGAAAAAATACGAGTAGAAAACGAAGAACCAAAATCCGTTTCCGCATCATGTTATGTGTACCGTGGTAATAAAACTGTAGCTAAAAAACTGTTTCTATTTTGAACCCTAACTCGCCATTCACAATTAAACTTCTACGTTTACGAAAATTGAATGCTGTAGTAAAAACTGGACAAAAGAATTACGGACAAAAAACAATACACACTTGCTTCACTTGATCACTTCACTTTTTACTGCACAAAAATACAACTTAATCTTTCCGTGGCAAACTTTTTCAGATGTTATCCTGTCCAAGCTGCTATGCTGTAATCATCCTTTTTATTCAGTCCCTTCCAAACCCACTGTCCTCACCTGCCTGCCACCCCTTCACCCCTCCACACTATTCTTTGTCAGCACGCTAATGTTTGCCTATTTTATGGATTTCGATTTATCATTAGAATCTATCCCGTCGTTCCATATTATGTTTTCCCTATTAATTGTGTTTTGTCAAATAAGAATCATCGCATTATCTTCCCACTGTTGTAGCTTTCTCACACAATTTCTTGTACTCATCATCATGTTGGTAACATTTTTCTAGATGAGACTTATTGATGAGACATTATTGATGTCCATCACTCGCATCATTTTCCTATGCACACTTTAAAGTTTCACAGTTTTTTCTAGCACTCATTTCGATGTTGTTTATTTATAATTAAGCACAAGATGCTGATTAGATAATGAGAATTGTGTTAAAAAATACCGGGGATTATTATGTGCATATATGATCTTCTTCAGTGTGTAGTGTTTCGGCACTACTCACTTCGGCTGGTGACCTATAAATATGTAAACAAAATGTGTGAAATCCTATGTAACTGCACTTTATTGCAAGCTTAACATCAAGGTTGTATCAATAATAACATCTTTGTAAATATTATTCAGGATAAAATCTTAGCATTCAGAATTTTCGAATAATAATCAATTTTAAGCACACATTACTACGTTATGATTTTAGTTAGCTTTCCTACCTTTTTAGGATGACGCACTTTGATTTCCTTGTCACGTTCCACCAATAACTTCCCAGGCCTGAATCCAGCAACAGCCAACTTTTTAGTAATTGGTTGTGGATATTAAAAATTGCCTGCAAATGGCTCTTGTCCAGTGTGGCAGTACTGTATAACTTGTAATTTCACAAAAGAGAACGAAACAAAAACGCTAAACTAAAACTGAGATTGCTTTACGTGTAGGTTGAGATTCCAATTTTTTCTTAATTATTGCATATCTCAGTTTTCCAATCCTGGCTTTGCAGGATACAAATATGGCATGTACTTATTGGTAGAAGCAAATCACGCAAACTACTGGAGAATTATTGTGATCATAATCATGTCCCATACAAAACGAAGACACCAAAGACGAAAACTGTGAGTGTGTGTGTATACACAAAATACCTGGATAATGTGGAGGAACAGTGTAAACAAAAGGGTATTTTTTGCAAATGTGGTCCTTATTTAACGAAAATGAGCGATGAAGATGACATTCTGACGATGTGTGGTGTGTTTGTAACCATAATCATCGTCAGCAATATAGCAAGTGTATTTAACTCGCCTTTGGTTCGATCAACACTGAACGTCGAGTCGAGACGTCCAATTTACCAAAAAAAACCAGCTGAAGCTGAATATGAAGTAAATATACATTAAAGTACATTGGTTGCTTCTTGGGATTGGGTTTTGGGATTTGGATACATAGCTCTGCACAGTGCTGCACACAGAAAGCTTGAGCTTGCCTTTCTGCAATATCTGTATCATGAAAGTACGACTACGACTACTACATGTAGGGTTTTGCTGGCCTGGCCTGACTCTGGCTTATAATGGTTATGAACGATGATGATAACATGGTTTTTTTAGAGAAACTAAACACGGTGTACTTCATGCAGTGCAGTGGACGGCTTATGCATTGTTTTCCACGTAATAATATATAATGGGCCATGAGTATGAGTCATTTCTAAACATGGTAGTATCTAATATCAAATTTTAAGTGGAATTCACCAAATTAACTATTTAAGCTACAAAAATTGTGCTGCATGCACCCACACCCGTCAATATTGTTTTCCGAAGGGATTTTAGACCAGAGTCAGAGTCTATCCAATACTACGGGATGTACTTTGTCTACTTGTCTACTATATAGTCATCACGTTTGGTAATGAACTCTATAGACTTAAGCCACTGTACATACTACTACGTACCTACAATAAACAAGTGTATGTCACATGCTGTAAGATGTGTGTGCATGAATGCATAGTATGAAATCCTTAAGGTATTGTAGGTTTCACACAGGGCGAGACAATGCTAATGTATAGCAGTTAGGGTACGATGAAAGGGTACAACGTTGAAGATATGGTTTGCAATGCAATGCTTGGGCCATTTCAAACTTGCACTGTCTGTTACCCATCGGGCTATGTGCACTTGTTCGACTGGCCACTGCTAGTTACATCTAAATACGGTTACGTTTTCGTGTATTGTATAGCGTAATACGTAATGCACAATTCATACACAGTGGACACAGACAGCGACAGACATAAGGGTAACGCATTACGCATACGTTCAATACTTTGAAGATAAACAGCAACAGAAGCTTAAGGCATTTCATTGTTGAATGGCTGGTAGGCTAGACCTCTAAAAGTACACCTAGTAACACCAGCAATCTACTCGCTCCTTTCTGTATTGTATTAGTTTGTCCATATCACATCACATTATATGGATCATGTACTAGATCTCGTTCCCATAAAACTACTCTTAGGAATATGTCATTCATGTCGCTTGTCCCTGGTCTGGTCTCAAGTATCAAGCATTCCATCAAAATTCGAAATTCAAAAGAATAAAATTCACACGGACGGAATCTGGCATTCAGCGTTACCTATGTCTACCAGGTTGGATTTTGATGGGAACGATGATTGAGGTCTGAGTATTTTCCCCCAGTAACTTCTTACAAACCACTCTGTGAATAATGAAATGTGCAGTAAACAAAAGAAACCCGTGTGTCAAACTTGCACTTTGAGAGACAAATAAAAGTAATTTTTTCGGTACTAGTTGTAGAGTCAGATTTTGATAGCTAATATACATATAACAACTACTATATAAATACTATACATAGTAAGCAACCATCTCTCGTGGTATTAATGGATACTGGGAACGGCGGAAATTGAAATTAAAGCTACAACGGGTAGTATTTGATGTCATAATCCAGAAATCGGATACCACCAGCGTTGTACCATCTGGGTTAGAAACTTTAGAAAGTGAAGCAAATTGCACGATATCTAAAGGTAAAATAGAATAGGTACATGCTAATATAATTCATAATTAAGAATATCATTCTGTCCAGACTTCAGTCAGACTCTCCAGTAGTGTAGTGACAAACATTTGATAGGCACTGTTTTGCATGCAATCCAATTTTTAACCGTGGCATACATCCAAGACAGACCAAATGTGACATCATACGTATAATATGCTTCCAAATGCATTGCACATGTAGCTCAAAGGACATTTAACAAACTTGATTTGGCTGTTACGTGGAATGTGGAGCTTCAAAAGCACGGAAAGTAAACATTTAAATAGCTGTTATTTTGATAATTTAGAGATCCAAGTCATGTTTTTCAAGTAACGTAACGAGTCTGTTAACTTAAAGCGGTACAAGACTTTTTGCTGAATATTACTCAAGTAATACATGTAAATGTATTTATGATTGACTATCGATATTTGGTGTTCTGAACTTTAATTTAAGTTACATAAATTGGCAAACCTTTCCCGATCCCGGTAGATATTATCAATCCTAACTGCACTGAAAATGCAATTGTGCAAAAACACGAGAAAAATGTTCAAATGTTATGTTCGGGAAAGACATAATAAAGAACAAAGAAATGTTTATCTCTGTTTATCTCTCAAGAAAGAAATACCCTTTACCTCGAACAACTCATTTAAGCTTTAAGCCTAGTGCTTCCCTCATCATACTTCCTGCATTACTAAATGAAATTTTAAATACAACATCATGCACCAATAAAACAGCAAATGACACTTTACCTATCACTCAGGTATGTATGGCGTGTTGTTGGAGAATTTGTCACCAAATAATCTATGCGTACTTATTTGCGTACCTGTCAGTCACCTGTACCACTGCACTGGCCTGGTTGTGTGCAAGTGTGCGCGCACTCCTCTCATAAACATTTTTGCGCTATTCACATTTTCCACACTTCTGTTTTTTAATTACCTTGCCTTGTGTTGTGCTTTACCAGTTCTCACAAAAACTCACGATCACGAGTATCACGACACAACAATAACAGAATATGTAGCGATTTTCGATATCCAGCCACCCACCCGACCCGGAGAGAAGAGCCCAGTCAGTATAGTATAGCAGTTCTCTGGCTCTCTCAGGAGCGTCATACTTTGTTTGCTTCATATTGTTGGAAGTGGGGCACACTGATGACATCCTCCACGCCGGCCTTATACGAATTCTACATGCAGCTAAATGCGCCCATCTATTTCTCGCCTGACACACACACACTGCACGTGTTTGCTTGCTTGGATGTGCATAAAATGTGAAATATTATTACATATCTCTTGCTGGATGCTCCAGTTCTATTCTTCTATCTATCTAGACCTTAAGGTGGAAAGTTGATAAGATTTCAAACTTCTTGGAGGAATCTAAATTTTTGGAGAAGGTATGTAATTGTGCTAAACACTTCCTAAACCATTTACAATATAATTTACGCTATTAAAAAGCTCGTGCTTATGTGGTAGTTGTGCCCAGTATTGGTGTTTTCATCATGTTAACTCCATTATCCCTACCGGTTTTATATCAACTGTTGTTGTAAATATGTTTTTGTTTGGAAATTTGATGAGCAGAAATGTAAAACTGATCTGCCTAGTCAGTCGGCCAATCTGTGGGTGATGTGATTTGGCAGTTCCTTTTCTAATGTTTTTTTGTTCATTAGTTCTACCAAATGAGTAAAACTCCGTATTGTTATAACTTTAAAATAAATAAATAATTTTTGGGATTTGCAGACTACTTGGTTGGAGGAAACCACCCTGGAATCCCAGGTGAAGGAACTACTGAAATGGTAGTTGTGCCCTAATATTGCTGTTTTCATCATGTTAATCCATTATCCCTCCCGGTTTTATATCAACTCTTGTTGTAAATATGTTTTTGTTTGGAAATTTGATGAGCAGTAGAAATGTAAAACTGATCTGCCTAGTCAGCAGTCGGCCAATCTGTGGGTGATTTGGCAGTTCCTTTTCTAATGTTTTTTTGTTCAGTAGTTCTACCAAATGAGTAAAACTCCGTATTGTTATAACTTTTTTAAAATAAATAATTTTTGGGATTTGCAGACTACTTGGTTGGAGGAAACCACCCTGGAATCCCAGGTGAAGGAACTACTGAAATAGATTAAAAGACTCGTGCCTAATTTGATAACCATCGACTATGGCGCAGTACAACTTTAAAAAGATTGCTGTCGTTCCAACTGCCACGGTAAGATTTAAATTTTATGGTTTAAGTATGCATTTACTCTTGACGTTATGTTATGCCCGCTACGGGAGATGCTATAATATTATTTTTCTCGGAATTTCAGGAGTTTATCGATGTCACGCTATCGAAGACGCAGCGGAAAACGCCAACGGTTATCCATAAGCATTACAAAATCACCAGGATAAGACAGTTTTACATGAGAAAAGTGCGATTCACGCAATCAAACTTTCATGAGCGACTATCCCAAATTATTCAAGAATTTCCAAAGCTGGAGGTAAAGTTGATTTAAAAAGTGGGATTTAATTTACCATGTTAATTGATTGTATACAATATAATTAATATACGTGTCACTGGGTGTTTTCTAGGATGTCCACCCATTTTATGCAGATTTAATGAACGTCTTATACGATAAAGATCACTACAAGTTAGCATTGGGTCAGATCAACACTTGCAGACATTTAATTGATAAGTAAGTTATGCGGAAAGTTTAGTTTGGTTAAAAGTTCAAGATAAAGCAGTTAATGACGTCTTGTTAGTTCGTTTGCCCATATTATATTAGTAAGGATAATGATGTTTCATCGTGAGTTTCTGTTGATTGTAGTGTGGCGAAGGATTACGTCCGTCTGTTAAAGTATGGTGACTCTATGTATCGCTGTAAGCAACTAAAACGAGCTGCAATGGGCAGAATGGCTACCCTAATCAAACGCCAAGCCCCAGCCCTACAGTATTTGGAACAAGTTAGACAACATTTGGGTCGACTCCCTAGCATTGATCCAAATACTCGTACGATTTTAGTGTGTGGATTTCCAAACGTTGGCAAGTCATCGTTTATCAACAAGGTATTGATTCAAACAACTACTGGCACGTGTTGCATTTTTTAGTAAAATTTTCTACAGCATATCGTGTAAGGTGCCGCGCCGCGCGATTAACGTTAAACGTTTTATAATATATTTGTTTGTTTAGATTACTCGCGTCTGATGTTGAAGTGCAGCCTTATGCATTTACAACGAAATCGTTATATGTTGGTCATACCGACTACAAGTATTTGAGGTAAAACCAGAAAACGCCTTGCTTGGCTTCTTTTTCAACTTATGTATATACAGTTCATCATGTATGATTTACTAAAGTTGTATGTTTCTCTGGTTGCAGGTGGCAGGTGGTGGATACTCCAGGTATTCTTGACCATCCACTGGAGGCCAGAAATACAATTGAAATGCAGGTTAGACCTAGACCTAAAGAATAGCTGTTAATAGCGATGATAACGAATGAAAACCACTCAAACAAAACTCTAAAATCGAAGTTCTCAAGTAGTTCATACTTCATTCATTGATAATTTGTTACTCTACTTTAACAGGCTATTACAGCATTAGCCCACTTGCGCGCAGCAGTGCTATACGTTGCAGATCCTTCAGAGCAGTGTGGATATAGCCTTGAGCAACAAATAAGTTTATTCATCAAAACTCTAAAATCAAAGTTCTCAAGTAGTTCATACTTCATTCATTGATAATTTGTTACTCTACTTTAACAGGCTATTACAGCATTAGCCCACTTGCGCGCAGCAGTGCTATACGTTGCAGATCCTTCAGAACAGTGTGGATATAGCCTTGAGCAACAAATAAGTTTATTCAACAATATTCGACCTCTCTTTGCCAATAAACCGCTAATGTTTGTGCTGAATAAAACGGATATAATTCGTCTGGAGGACTTGTCTGAAGAAAAGAAAAGCGTTATGAGTGAAATCGTTCAAGATCCTGATATTTTGATGCTAGAAATGAGTACTTTTAACGAGGATGGTGTTATGACTGTTAAACAAGAGGTAACAAACTAATTTGTCAACTGTTTTTGCTTTATGTTATGATGGAGGTGCAGAAAAGTGAAAGCAAAAGTCCTGATCTTAAGTTGATAATGTGTGTGGTGTTTTTATCTGTGCAGGCTTGTGAACGATTGTTGGCTTTTCGAATCGAGTCGAAAATGAGAACAAAGAAAGTTAATGACTTTTTGAACCGTGTACACGTTGCAGTTCCGCAGCCTAGAGATGACAAACAGCGATTACCATTTATACCAGGTTTGATGCGTT
Source organism: Dicranocentrus wangi (assembly GCA_036850665.1). Classification (NCBI taxonomy): domain Eukaryota; kingdom Metazoa; phylum Arthropoda; class Collembola; order Entomobryomorpha; family Entomobryidae; genus Dicranocentrus; species Dicranocentrus wangi. The sequence continues at coordinate 1,742 of JAANSN010002084.1, read as the reverse complement.
TCTCTACTCTAATTTTAGTATAAAATGGCGAAAAAATTACTTAGCGGAACAAGTTTTTGTTGTTGGAATGCCTTACGATGACATAATGTTGTGATATTTCTGGTAGAACAAGTTATGCTGAAAAAACAAGCAATGTTTACGGACGGCGATCTTCCCAAAAAGAAACTTGAAAAGGATATCGAGCAAGAACTTGGAGATGACTACATCTTAGATTTAAAAAAGAATTACGATCTTCCTGAAGAAATGAAGTATGATGTAATTCCAGAAATTTGGGAGGGCCATAATATTGCTGATTATATTGATCCAGAAATTTTGAAGGTAGGTGCATCTTATATGCCACTGTGTGTTTGTCTCTAGTCCAAGGATTAAAGTACAATTATGCAACTGTAATTCTAATGGTATACACAATAGAAATTGGAAGAACTTGAGAAAGAGGAAGAAGTACGAATGCAAGCAGGCTACTATGATGATTCTGATGAAGAAGAAGATGATGAAACTAGAAATATCCGGGATTTGGCTTCAAAAATACGAGAAAAGAAAAAAATAATGAAGGTATCTTGTCGTTGGCGTTTTGATTAACATGTCAAAGGTCAATCGAAGTCGTTTTCATATATTCATTTATAAACCTTGTTTACAGATCGAACGTGATTTGAAGAAGAACAGCAGAAAACCAACCTTGCCACGAAATACTCTTGCAAAAACAAGAGAACGTTCTGTTGCTGGTTTGAAGAGAAAGATGAGCGAACTTGGAGTTGACATTGACGTAGATAACCCAAATGTAAGATAACTTATACGTAGACAATTTGATGTAAAGTATTCTAGTAGAAGTGTTTGAGAGATATTTACTTAAAATCCTTTTACAATTTCATTAGACACATTTCTCAAGATCCGTTAGCCGAGTTAGATCGCAACCACCAGAAAAGCGAATACGGCGAGAGTCCACCGCCAGGTCACGTTCCCGTTCAATGTCAAAGGCACCCAGAGATGAGATGGGCATTAAGGATGTTGGCGTAAGTTAAACTTACTAAAAGATATCGATGTACATACTTACTTCCGACATACACGTACATTTATCATGCTTTGACTTGCGGTTTTAAACAGATGAAGAACAAGTTACAGAAACAAAAGGCGAAGGCCCAGAAGAAGGGAATTGCTAAGCTAGCTCGCAAGGGAGAAGGAGATCGACATATCTTTAATTTAAAACCCAAACACTTATTCACAGGCAAGCGAGGCACTGGCAAAACGGATAGAAGATAATTTTCTCGCTTGTCCAATAATACATACCTACATGTAATCGTGTTTTATAATTTCGTTGTTTATTTTCGAAATAAATATTATCGAAAATTACACATTTTTGTCGACTGATTCACAGAACTAGACCATAGCATTTATTAATAATTAATCGGAATTCCTACTAATTAGCTTCATTTTAACAAATAAAATCTATGAATTTATAAATCCATCATGAGTGACTCTGAATAGTAACTTACTCATGTAATTATTACGTGGCGATATTGGCGATGGCTTGGGTTGGCCGGGTGGGATTTGTTTATTTGGGGAATTTAACGTCAAAACACGTCTTGTGTCTGTGGGTGGCGTGCGTGGGTGGGTATATGGGTATGAAATCGACGGGTGGACACATGCGACACGACGACATGTGTGTAGTGTATCTGTGTGGAGGATACAGCTACAGCAGCAGCACAACACCACTATGACTTGTAGAAACTTTTCGAAGTTGAACG
>JAANSN010002083.1:0-26878 GCA_036850665.1 Dicranocentrus wangi | reverse complement strand
CATTTCTGTTTAGGACTTGACTTAATTAGAGACAGCAAATCATTGGTAATTAAATATATGTTGTGTGAAGTCGTCTTACTGGGTCGGATAAGACCGACATCATAATTGACTGGAGAAAATTTTAGGCAGAATTTCTTCAAATCTGAAAATCCGACTAGGTCTGCCATATCGTACAAGAGCGTACATCAGTCATCCAGACATCAATATGCAATGATATATGTACACTCGTTTAAGTTTATAGGCTAAACCTCGCAACATTGCCGAAATAAAGTGTAGGAAGCTAAATTTTTATCGTAGTGCTCTTTGTTTCCCTTTTACCGAAACCATAATTTAAAAAACTGCACCCGTTTGCGAGATACAGTGACACTTTTGTTTGACCTTTAATATATCCCAGTCACTTTCTGTCACCTTAATGCTCATTGCGATGAGTACTGAAAGCAAAATTATCAACTTTGACCCACTTCCAGTCTAAGCAGTATGCTGATGCTCATATTTTCGCACTCGTCCGAGGCAAGGTATTGAGGTACAAAATCTTTGTGTGGAGTTTCTAGTTGAAACTCTAAAGGGTTTATGCGCGTTTTCTACGGACCGGGGAAGGACGGACACCCACCGACTCTAATAAGCTTAGCGTTTCGCAGTTTATAATCAGACATACAGACAGTGATGTGATGATGTAGAGAACGTGCGTCGTGTCGAAGTAGTAAGCAGATGCTAAAAACAGGTGTTCATGTCAGTCATACTACATGATGAAAAAAGTAATTGAATTTCATCACGTTTATAAATAGATAATCCTTTAAAACGAAAGTCAAGTTTGTAGTAGCTAATGCACATTAAGCTTAAAAGTAGCCGTGTGGGAGGAAGCAGGTGTTGATTCTTTGAAAGAATATCTCCCACTCAAAGCGGTAGTTGGGTGGGCGCTCAACACTTCTCTTTGTACACACTTTACCATTACCGTCTGCGTCTGCATCACACTTACTTCCTCCCTGTAGCTCATTATATTTTTAGCTGCGACAGATAATATTGTTATGCTCGTTTATGTGGAATACTGACTAAAGTCCTAAAGCCGTTGGATTGAATAAGCGTAGTAGAAAGCAGAACTGACAGAGGCATTCCTTGAATTAGGAATTCTGATGGATTTTTAATTTACCGTATAAGACTGCTTTTAGCTGAAATAAAATATTAGTAATTTTGATATCCTATACACGATGCATTTGAGGAATTTATTTATATATTATTCTATTTTAGACTTAGACAATACCACTCCATTTACTGCCATTCGAGATGAATGAAGAATGCGATAGAATAGAATTTCCTAAACAACTCCTGGCATTAGCCGCATCGCTGAGTCTACCTGGAGAAAGTTGTAAAAAATGAAATTCCCATCACTAATAGTCTTCCTATAGTCCAAAGTAACCCCAACATGTTATGGAAATGGAATGTGTAACATGATGTATCTATAATGCATATTTAGAATATAGGAAAACTATGAAGAAAACGTGTGCCGGTGGGTAAAGCCATTTTTGCCACTCTCCAGGTAGACAAAGCGAGAGGACTAATACCACAGGGATGATTATAGGGTCCCTTGCGTGAGTAAGAAACACGGTACACACTACTTGCATGATAGACTTACCCGACAAAGCTCTTCCATCTAAACTTACACAAGGCCAAATCCGTACGATACGGCAGAATTGGAATAAAAAACAATTTCTACGAATAATCACCCGTACTATTCAGGTTCCACAAGCGAGCTATCTGGCCATGGAAATACAGACGTAACGCGGAAATGTCTTCTAGTCAAGCGAGATACGTTTTAGATCTAATCTCTCGTACGTCGGACACTGGAGAAAACCCGTATTAGCTCATGCAGAATGATTCATTCAAATCGATGTCTTGAGTCTTGAACGTCCTTGTCATCAGCGAATTTCCATCGCAAGTAATGCGTGTAGGTAGGCGTACATTCACCACAAAGCCGTTGGATCTTGGTCGTGGAAGAGACAGGTATTTCATCATAACATAACATAAAAGTACATTAGTCCCACCGCCAATATCACGTTTTTATTGAACGCGGATTTGCAAAAAACGGCGAAATTCCTATAACTATATATGGGTGTTTTTATTGTTGGAGTGCATGAATTGTGTTAGCATCCTCATCCCCATTAACTAACCCCAGTTTAAATTAATTTTCCAGTTTAAATATATTTGATTCCCCATATAAAAAATCTCTAACATTACGTGGTGCAGGTGCAGGTGCAGATGAATGGGTTGGCCATTGACATTGACATATTTTACATATTACTAACATGTTATATGCTGCATGAAGTATTGGAGTAACGTTGNTGGGTTGGCCATTGACATTGACATATTTTACATATTACTAACATGTTATATGCTGCATGAAGTATTGGAGTAACGTTGACCGATATGGCTAAATAACGAAATTGTTGAAGGGATCTTAAGGTGCATATATCCCAAAGAAGTCATGAAGTCAGAGGATAAATAGAAAGGAAGTTAGGGTCATCGAAGTGAGACGGGATTGTGATCGCAATTACTTTGCTACCTCCACTAACAAAAGTTAATACTTTAAATACATCAATGGTGAACATCCTGTATTTTACAAGAACGAACAACGCAATTCCGCAGCTTCTCGGCTGATCATCCGGATAGACCGGCGAATGCGAAAAGGGCGAAGGGTGTAAGAAAATGGTTGCAATATGATTTTAAAAATTTACAATTATTACTAACATGTTATATGCTGCATGAAGTATTGGAGTAACGTTGACCGATATGGCTAAATAACGAAATTGTTGAAGGGATCTAAGGTGTATATATCCCAAAGAAGTCATGAAGTCATAAGATAATAGATAGACCGGCGAATGCGAAAAGGGCGAAGGGTGTAAGAAAATGGTTGCAATATGATTTTAAAAATTTACAAAGTTACTCAAGTCGTTGATTCCTAAATTACTCATCATTGTGTACTGTCTGTTCACAATTCTTGGATATAGCTTACATTTAGTTCTGCTATGGATCTTACAATTAGTTTAGAATTGTGTTGTATTATTAATATCTATATATGTATTCATGCTACACATGACGATAGAATTTGGATGCGGAAATACGTTCTAAACTTTTCTAGTGGGATGGATCCACACAATTTAAGAATATTTGTTTGGCTCGTTTATGTGTATGAATAGAGGAGGTTGTAGAAACGTTACAGGGATTTGATAGCGTCCCTGAATCCTGCGATGACAAAACTTTCTGGAATTTTGAGGCTTGGCCCTGAATATGGAAAAAAATGTTACAAAATACTATTACATCTCTTCTTCCTTGTCGAGATTTTGCCTAAGCGCTCCAAATGAGGGGGTTTCAGAGTTTCTTGGGAAGGAAAGTAATGTAACATTAGCGAACGTTCACACTTTGCAAGGAAGAAAATCGGGGATTTTCAAATCCATGCTAATCTCTTTTGCAAATTGCGTTACTGGAACAAAAATCTTTTTTGCCACACCGTTATAGAGTAATGATATTGCTTGCGTTGTGGTTTCAAAGGTCACACGCTTTCATTCTACATTGTTTTGAGTGGGCAGGAAAAGCAATCAGGTAAAGGGTAAAAGACTGTGTGAAATGGAATATGTAGTTTCAAACCAGCAAAGCATGCCTGGAAAATAAGTGTCAGTTGAATTGTTTGAAAGTTGTAGGAGGCTAGTAGGCCAGCTGTTGTCAGCCAAAATCATAAATACAAGTTAAGATTGAAGACACAAGCAATTATTTCATGGATTTACCCTAATTCTTGAGCGTATACAACAAGTAGGTGTGCTACAAGCTGCAACCCGGTTTCAGAAATGTCCGCTAAACTTATTATTATTACTTATTATGTAGGTGACAGCAAATATTGCTTTATCCAAAATAGCTTTGCAATGATCAGAGGTTGAGGTGTAAAAAACAAAAAACATAAGGGAATGGCATTCACTTTCATCCGTACAAAACAGATACATACAAGCAAAATGCTCCTTTTCGCTTTTTCCAGCAACCACCTCGCTTTCCACTTAAATAGTCAGCTTCTCCTTTAGTTTGGTTCGCAAGAACAAAGTGTTATGCTCATCTAATATTTATGAATCACGCCACTTAGGAGGATTTTTAGGAACCTTGTCCTACTTTTTCCTGAGTGAGCAAAATCAATGAGATGCTGCTACGTAACATTGATAGTGTGCTATGATAAATATGAATATGGATGGTGCCATATAGTAGGTAGGAATATCAAAAATAGTATCATTTATACATCCATGTTTAGACAGACCCTCCTGTGATCTTCCTTGAACTGACCCCTGTTCTCGTGGCGCAAGGATCCCAGAATTCAAAACTAAATGTGTTAGTAACAGTAAAAATATGGTGAAATTAATTCAAAAATGTTGTCCCGATTTAAGAAAAATAAACAGCCATTCCCTAATTTCGTTAAACACATTCCCCAGACGTCATTAGTTCCACAGACTGTGTATTACCGACTTCATATGCGTATGCCGTAATGCCGTATCACTTCATATGAGGGATACTACTGGCACACTGGCACACTTAATGTTATAAAAAATTATTATACAAATGCAAATTAAATCCTGGTGAATGAACAAGCTCCAAGTTACACTGTAGTCCAAATCTATGACCCATTATTTTCGGCAAATGTTTCAATGATTTTAGACACGACACATCAATAGCTATCCGTTTCAAAATCGCTTAAACCTGCTTCCATGCATGTAACGGATGATTTGATATATTCTTCATCTTTCCTACTAGTGTTTTTACAAAATACCCAAACATGAAATAAAAATAATATTTGAATATCAATATATATATCATGTTAAGCACTCGAATACTACAATATTCAGAGGCATCTAGAATCTAGGGGATGTGTCCACTCCTCCAGAGATGAGATATTTATTGTCAGACTTGGTGAATTATTAAGATTTGAAATTGTCAAGCGAGCGTCATAATGCATGTACTCTAGTGCAAAGCGTTTTCCGTCTTCTGCAACGAAAGCTTCTTCTGATTTTTCTTCTAACGCAACGATTCATGTTGAACATACATAAATGCTACGGTGCATAAATAAACGAGGTAAACTGCTCATCAGGGACAAACTTTTCACTTTTGTCTGACGTGAATCCACTAGTTCTGGTACTCACTCTAGTCGTTAGATGAAGAAGACTAGCACGTAAAACTGGAACTTATAGTAAGACAATGTAGTATAAAGTGGACGATGCGCAGCTACTCTGGACTTGGAAACGAAAACGGGACAAAATTATTGAATTATAAGCGTAACGCCGAAAGTCGAACAACACGGCTACTCCTGGCCGTTGGACAATTGCTACAACTTTTCTTTAGTGGAATGGTTTCTTGGTATATACATAAGGTACTTATATGTGTTCCACGATGTAACAACAATCGAATAAACAAAACTAAAATCTTGGAGTGTAAAATACTTCGCCCCGTAACTGGAACGGCAAGTCGACACTCCACTCCACCAGGCATGGGTATTTTCGTTTCCTTCCTTCGCCTTCGCCATCTGAAGGCACTATTTACCATTTACCATATATCTTTCTCGTCCATCACAATCTCAACTCAAAACACAGTTAAACTAGTAAAAATACGATAACTGTGAGTGAAAAATGGAATATAGCATCACTTTCCCTTCAATTAACATTCAACTTTATGGATTACTTTTGCTGCAGAACATCTGTCTGACAAGTGACAACCAATCAATTGTATCAGGATATGTTATATTATACATATCTCGTTACCATTTTAAATAGCAGCACTAGCTGGTACCTTTAGAGCCAGTTACTTACGTTGTTCGCACACTTTTGTTTGAATGACATGTATGAGGTCATACTGAGATTTTCAGCCATATTTCCCATAATTATGTTATGATCAAGTACATGTAAAATTCAGTATTTAAGTAAAATACCGAATAAGTAAAATAAGCTCACCACAATGAAGAAGTCGTCTTCTTAGACTTCTTTGCAAGGTTATTCAATTTATTGTGAAGCTCTTACCTTCACACCACAAACCGGAACCCGTGGCATTTACAGTTCTTCATTTTGCATCCAAATCTCGTGCACTTTCATCCTTGTCGTAATAAGTGTAGCATATTTTCGTAGATACACGGGTGTGGAACTGGCTTCCTCCTTTGCTCTTGTTTTTAAAAGAAAGTGGTATGTCATGTATAATAACACATGATCAATTCCTTTTGTTTGGGTGACCGCTGTGCTTCACTTAAACGCAAGGTGTATAAACCAATAGCAGGTTGTAATGGAGTGGCAGTATCTATCAGCCCGGAATCAAAACAGTATAAAGGAAAGCACAGAAAACTGTCGCATAATTCCATCCCTAACATCGAACCTTTTCTATTAATATTTCACTGACTGTTGGTAAAACTTAAGAAAATGTATCGCCTTAAATTCCAACCTCCGAGTCGATAGTGTACTCATCACTTATTTCGTACCTCTCCTCAACTTTCTAATGGAAAGGGTAATTACAAAGGTAATGGCCCACTTTCCCAATATACACCATGATGATAATTCTTTTGTAAATGAAGCATGTCACCATAAATTGGAAGGACCTTCAAACACAATCCATTCTGATGATAATCTAACACCAGTAATTATTGGGTCCTGCATGTTTCCCTTTACATGTGACGGCTGTTGAAACGTTTCAACCGAGTTGAGCATTACATTTTTGAGACCAAATCCACATTCGCATGCACACATGCTTGGCAAAATTACCAACGAGGAAGACTGTAATTACAAGTCATCCCGTACATAAACAGAAATGATCTAAGCGCATATGCGATGGTCGACCTGATTGTGAGCTTCGAATGACTTTCTCTGGTTCTTCAAGGAAGGGCTAGGGGTGTTATGATATGCGTAATTGCATCATTATTGCAGTTGTTACATCTTTGGCTTTCCATTAACGCTTATTATATTATGAGTTAACCTGCAACAGATTTGCACTGCATTCCGCAGACACGACACCCACATAATATACGATCTATTTATTATGGTTAATTGCTCCGTTTCATTAAACATGATGGTTGATACGTCATCTAAGAAAGCCTTTTGTTCTTTGTCTTTGATTGTTCATCAGCAGCCTTTTCCTCAATTCTAGCCAAATTACGGTAATCTTCAGAAAAGCTCCAAAACATAATGATCTAAGCGCATATGCGATGGTCGACCTGATTGTGAGCTTCGAATGACTTTCTCTGGTTCTTCAAGGAAGGGCTAGGGGTGTTATGATATGCGTAATTGCATCATTATTGCAGTTACATCTTTGGCTTTCCATTAACGCTGATTATATTATGAGTTAACCTGCAACAGATTTGCACTGCATTCCGCAGACACGACACCCACATAATATACGATCTATTTAATATGGTTAATTGCTCCGTTTCTTTTAACATGATGGTTGATACGTCATCTAAGAAAGCATTTTGTTCTTTGTCTTTGATTGTTCATCAGCAGCCTTTTCCTCAATTCTAGCCAAATTACGGTAATCTTCAGAAAAGCTCCAAAACAGTTTATAATTCAACCGACCTATAATTGCATTTACAACTTACAACCTGCCCAACCCTTTCATGTCTTCGTGCTCGCCTTTCGCAAAGATAGCGTTTGGAATAAAGCGAACGTAATTTACATTTACATTTCACTACAAGCATGCAGATAATAAACACCTTTACATTACTTTCTCCAAATAGCAAACGAGAATTACATGATACTCACTTCCGACACTTTTTATTGATAACAGCATAAGTCTCCATTAAGTCTGTATCCATATTAGTAACTTTTATTATTATTTAGTCCTGCGGCAGTCTTGCTACAAAGAATTCTTGACTACGAGATTACATTAGGTCCCGGTTGGGGAGTGTTTCACACTGCAAGTGAAAGTCGGCCAGGGCATGCTTAATCAGCTCGGATTCATTAATAACCAAAAGGAAAGAAAATTCTCACGTTTTTGCAGAGGGTGTGGATATGAAAGGAAAGTAGTTTCCTGCAATAATGAATCATGATTATAAATGTGGCGGTTTTCTTGTTGTATCTTCTTAAAAGTGTTATAGGTTCTGTTATATATTCCTATATATTTTACAACCAAAAGGGTTTACACACAACAATTTTGGGAGCTCAAGCAGCTTCCCACGTCGCAGAAAAACTACACTTTTACACACGCTCTGGTCCTGCACGTAAAATAGAGGAATAGGGAAACGGAAGGAAGCGTAGCAAACCGTAGAGTGAAAAGTTTATTTTCGCAAAAGGGAAAGCCCGTTTTAACAACATGCAATCATCGCACTTTCTCTCCTGGCAGACAATTCATCCGGAGATTAATCATAGTTTTGTCTGCATTTTTGCTTATAGAGAATTAAAATACACAATGGTCTGTGTGTACTAAACTACACGTAAGTGTAAATATAACTTTGCTACGTTTGCTGTTGGAAGGAATAAACGTGTAAAGTATTTATGCGGTTAAATGAGTTCGTAGCAGCAAAGCGTATTTATAAGAATTTTCAAGAAGCGACGACGCTATAACATATATTATTTATTTTCGTCTGGTTTAGGAAATTTGTCACGCGATGCTACTTTTTTAAATCGTGGGTTTGAATGAGAATACAATACTATGTATAATTCTTTGAATTATTCCGCCTTGTCCATATTTGATACCACTGATACTTTTGATTTTGGAAATTTGCATCAAGCTACATAAAAGTGGAAATGTGTAGGACACTTGGCGCATCGATCGAAGGTAGTATAATGTTAACGTTTCGTAATATAATGTATTACATGATTATACGCCGTTTGGGAAACAGACTAAGTAAAACTTAACTTAAAATGGGCATTTAAAATACATGTAAATTGTTACCGCTAAGTAAGTTACTCAGTGTGTCCATTTTCCAAACTCCTTATAATTTCCCAACTGTAGTGTGCCCATCTATTATGTATAGGAAGAGAGACCATCATTGGAATGGTATGAATGAGTAATATGAGGTGGTGACAAGCTGGTGGTGTAAATTAATAAATTTTATCGATCCAATGTCAATGTGAAGGTATTCACAGCCGTAAAATTCTAGACGTATATAGGTAAATACATTAACAGTTTTTGGATATGGTGTCCGTCCGTAGCACAGTGGATAAAATGAAATACTCAGACATATACGTTCACAACCACAACCAGACACGCTCCGGTGAAGAATAGTATATAGGACAAGATGACCATATTCCGCGTATTTCTGAAAAGTTGGTCCAATCAAGCGCACACCAGCATTGCATTACGAGGAGCAGTGGCAATGTCAGTAAGTGTGTGCTCCTGGCGCATTTGTTGAGGTAAATGTAGGATACGTGAGGAAAAAGGTAGAGGCCGATGAGTGGAGGGAAAATTCATTGTTTGGAAAACAACATGAGATCCATGATGTGATCTATACAGATGTTAGGCATTATTGAAAAAACAGCGTCGTTCTGTTACTTTAAAGTAATCATGTAGAGTAAACAAATATTTATATGCCTCTTTTCCCTCTTGTCCATTGACATTGACAGGTAATGTTGGCCTGTGGGACCAAGTAATGGCCATGAAATGGGTGAAAGAGAATGCTGCCAAATTTGGTGGAGATCCGGAATCGATCACGTTGTTTGGTGAAAGTGCTGGCGGAGGATCAGTGAGTTTTCACCTGCTTTCCCCATATTCGAGACGCTACCTCACCCGAGGCATTATTCAGAGTGGGACGCTGAACACTCCATGGAGTATTATGGATGCTAAGCAAGCAAAAAATATTGGGAGGCAACTGGCAACCGACTGTAACTGCACCGCGGAGCTTGGGGTAAGTATAGGAACTGTGCAAGGAATATATCCTCTTTCTGAGGTGGAATTGTGTCATTTGATATGAATTCCTAAGTAGTGTCTTCCAAAACCGTTGAAATTAAGTATTTGGTAGAAATGCATACGTCAATGTACCCTGTTGGAGTACTAATTTTAATGGTTTTATACAGAATACCATGCAATGCCTGTGACTTTTGTTAGGAGCGCACATATAATACAATCCATAAATATGTAGGTATTTTCAATTTTATTTTTAAATCAGCCGAACCTCAATTAGCTTGATTTAACAACTCAAAATTTTATTGTAAAGCGGTTACAAACACGGAATGCTTTAATCTGCTTGTAAATAAATAAGATAACTACTTTGATAGCCTTCTTCCTCTTTATTCAGAGAAAGTGCATTTACGTATTAGATATTTATGCAGTTGGTATATGATGGTTCATTGGGCAAGCTTCAGTTTACAAAGCAAAATCCCCCATTAACATCGGTGATCCTATAGGGTTCATGTTCACTTCACGTATACATTTCATCAAATCCTTTCAAAGGTTTGAATCATGGTGAAATTACCAATTACTTCCACCAGCTCTTTTACACAGATTTGTGACACAAACCTGAAGCTATTTAAGTATATTTGTGTTCTGTCTGTACGGTAATGGATAGTGTATTCAACTTACAAGTTTTACAAAGCATAAACCCCCATTAACATCGGTGATCCTATAGGGTTCATGTTCACTTCACGTATACATTTCATCAAATCCTTTCAAAGGTTTGAAACACGACTTACCATCAAGAATCCATATCTAATGATACATAGTCATTGCTTGTAGGCTTGTAGTCATTATTTTGCAGACATCCTATAGACCTGACATAGAGTTCATTTTGCACAACACGAGTACTAAAATAAAACTCCTATATCAGTAGTATCATCTGTGAAATTACCAATTACTTCCACCAGCTCTTTTACACAGATTTGTGACACAAACCTGAAGCTATTTAAGTATATTTGTGTTCTGTCTGTACGGTAATGGATAGTGTATTCAACTTACAAGTTTTTTTATTACTACCCTGACACAAAACACAATTTGTGATGTCAAAATACGTTACTAATTATGCCTCGCCTTTGTGTAGAAACAAGATTCTCTAAAGTTGAGTAATGGAAACTGGAGGACATTTGTGTTTCACTGGTCATATGACAATGGAGTCGTCCTAAGGATTGGTCTTGTTAGTTTTGTGGCTTCTCATTCAGTCTAACAGTTTGTTATCTTTCGCATTGTGTTACATCAACCAAATAAACCATCCTATGTCTATAACCCCCATTCAGTTTAAAATGCTCTGGTTTTGTGATGTTGCGTTGGTTGATAACTAACGCTGTGTTCATGAGCATTGGGATGAAAGCGTGAATACAAATACATTGTTATTGTTATGTTGTCGTGTGGTATTGGTGCGTGGGAACGTGTTTTTCAGTCTTTGCAGTCTTCCTGCAGAACTCCGTCCGGCTTTCTTTCCAAAACAATAGCGTCTCTGGAATGTACAAGGAGAGAAGGAACGTTTCTGGATCAGGTGCTTCAAACTTGAAGTGACAACGTGAAGAGTCTCCAGCCAGACCACTCTTATCCAGTTTTCGTGTATTATAGTGTAGCTTTTTCCGTATAATTTCCATTTCCTGAGAGAAAATACCCTCTGAAAATACAATATTGCCCGAAACCCACATAAAGTTCGTGGTGGAAAGGTATACAATACCCACACGACTGACAATGTGGGCTGCACGTCGTGTCGTAGTAGTAACGAGACGCTTTGGTATTCCACTGCCGATTCCCATCTTGACTCGTCCAACCAAAGAACAGTTTGTAATTAACTCAAGAAACTTTTTCACAAAAATTCCTCTTTCACTTTCTATCTTGCGTCAGCCAAGAGGGCGTATTATCTCAAAGACAGTTGTACCGATTGGTATGTTCGCTCTGGTAATACAGTTAACTGGCATGAATTCCAATGGGACGACGGATGGGAAAAGCATGACAAATTATCACAAGCCCAAACCAAAATACACATATTTAGAGAGCCAACCGCAGCTCGCACAGACAACATCACTGCATTACCATTATTGATTACCCACTGACCTTTATTATGATGTTATTTTGAAATACCGCTTGAAATACGTCTTCAGAATACGTGCAAACTGCTCTCTCAAACAATAATTTGTCTTGCCATATAACTACACAAAAATTGATGGTGTCATGCGTCTATATTGAACGAAGTGTTTAGAAATATTTTTAACATTTTCTAAACCAAAATATTAAAAACTTCAAAGTACAAATATAGGCAGAGCGCTATGTATATTGGCAATCTTACATTTAACGTAAATGTCTCTGGGCATGTGGGTTTGTTTTGAGTTGGGGTACTCGGGGTCGCAATCGGAACAGACACACGAACGTGGTTAATATATAATAAAAAGCACGCCGTATACTCTTAAAAAAACCTTTTTACGGCTAGAAAATTTCTTGTTTTCATACCTCATGAATAAAATCCACACAGATAAGCTACCGTGCTTCTCATTTCTGGTATCGGCTATATTATAGCTTACTAAAACCCTCTATTTCTTATTATCAGTACGAAAAGGAAGCTGACGTGCTGCAATGTCTGCGAGATTTACCTGCAGCTACGATTTCTAGTCTTCAGTGGAACAGCTACTCACCTATCATGAACTTCCCATCCACTCCAACAATTGATGGCAAGTTTTTGCCCAAGCATCCCATAGATATGCTCCGGGAAGGTAACTTTAAAAAGGCTGAATTGCTGATTGGATCTAATCTGAATGAAGGTAAGAGCTAAAGTAAATATACACTTTCTTTCTTCGAGCTCGAACTGCGCGTTGTGTTGTGTCCATATATATCTTTCTTACTTTGCATTTTGACAAGGAACCATTTCACGGCTTTATAATGTATGTATTTGTGCATGTAGTAGCTTTGTATCGGAATGCGCTGTTATGTTTTTCTATAAAACCCTATAAAATACCAATAAAAGGATCTTTCAGTTTTAAAGTGCTCTATGTACGTGAATGTATGTACATAATCTCACATCATTAGACAGCTGCTATTTTTGGACTGGCACCATCGCATTTTTCAGATTTAGCAGAGAGATTGCTTCGTACGTAAGTCAGTAAAAAATCAGCGAAATAGTGAGGTGAACGCAAGCAAACCCATTTTAGTAATTTTATTCTTTCACATTGAAAAATGTTTATTTGATATGAATCTTTGAATAAATAAGAAAGGTAACAAAAAGGAAGAAAGACTCAAATGGACCGTGAGCATGAGGTAACAAAATGCTAGTTTTGTTTGCTCCAATCATTTCCGAATCTTTGCTAGGTAGTTTGGCTAAATTGAACGAGACTTTACTCCCTGGAATCTAGGGTCGTCCCGCCCCATATCTCGAAGGAGAGTCGAGATTTACGATCCCCAGCAATAGAATTCGCCGGAATTTGGCTACGGAATGAAAGTTACGAATAGGTACTAGAGGCTATTGACATGAAGTTGATAATATAGCCCATTTTTTAAGATTTTAAACCTGCAGTTAAGAAATTTCTAAATTTAAAGTGATAAAAGATTTGATAACGAAAACCTAGTTTGAGTTTCGGTCACTGATTCGTGAACGTATACCTAAAATTGTGAAATGAAAGTTATTGTGATTAAAAGCGATTAAGTATGCTTACTAGGCGGCGAGCGCAGCGATCAAAAGCTTTGTAACTTTACCCGTAAATATATTTCAGGTATAATATAATAAATATGTGTTGGGTAAGTATGCTCGCACTCGAAAAGATATGTCTTCATTTCATTATGCCAATATTGGAGCCATTACGTGAAAGAGGTTATTTCCTCTTTTACCTTTTGTTCTTTGCTCCACAAAATGATAGCAAACTTAACGCGAGGAAAGTGAAAATGACTACTAAGATTCCTTTTAAGATATGACAAAAGTATTTATCTTATTGGCACATCGATCGTTTGACTGTAGACAACACACGATAGAAGACATACTGGGTGGGCGACGGGTTGGATAGAATAGAGAATGGTTCAAGCAAACTTTTACAAAAAAAAAGTATACGCACAACCTATATTTTATGTATAGTGTATACATATGGAATGTCGTACGTGTATTGTGACGATTTTTTTTAGAAACTACGGAACCCCTTACCTTGCTACCTAAAAGAATAAATTTTGTGTTCGTTCGTACATTGATTAACATTAGTTAATCTTCCATAATAGGTATGTTGTGCTTACCTAAGTACATGCACAAGTGATATTAGCGAAAACTTGCCCCTTCACTGGGCACACTTTCATCTCTTTGCTTGGTATCATGGTATCCCTTAACAAAAGAACTTGGGTGTTCGTATGAGTGAATGGTTTAAGTTGGTTCATAGGATAGGAACTGCAGAAACCTACAAACTTGAAATTAGAAATAATTATGTGCGTAAATTACAAAAATCTAAAATAGAATGAGTGTTCATGAGAGTGACACCGTGACACGTATCAATCCTATTCGGTACATAGACATAGGTTGTCAGATTATTTGGGCATCGTAGCTTCCTTTATAGCTATTTTGCATTAACTACATTACGCATTTTAAAGGATGCAGTAGGACTTTTATAGAGCCAGAGCCGTCAATATAAACAATAGAACAACTTATTTCTATCATGTCACTCCACTTCGTGGAAAAACGATTCTGACAGACATATTTTCTGGATTATTAAAGATTTTCCTTGATATTATTGCCCCCATATTAAGATTGTAAACGTACGCAAGTAAAGGCATACAGGAAGTAGGAAGAGGTAT
Source organism: Dicranocentrus wangi (assembly GCA_036850665.1). Classification (NCBI taxonomy): domain Eukaryota; kingdom Metazoa; phylum Arthropoda; class Collembola; order Entomobryomorpha; family Entomobryidae; genus Dicranocentrus; species Dicranocentrus wangi. The sequence goes on along the minus strand of JAANSN010002083.1, from coordinate 12,211 downwards.
ATTTTTCAGATGTGTAGTGTCTTGTGTCAAACATATCTCATAGCCACATTCAGCGTGAGATTTTTCGGCATCATGCTCCATGTCTTTCGTAGTTTTTTTTTTATAGAAACACTTTACATACTAACCAAATGCACACGTGTCTTTGTTCCTGAACACCAATACGTTTTTCTTGCAACGCCTCTGCTTACACCCTTATCTAAACAACATGAAAAGTAAATGCCATAAATTATTTTTATTTTTATTTAATTTCTGTTCTGAAGACCTAGACATGTGCTAGACGCTTTCCTCATTCATTGTCAGTGTGCGTGTCGCCACTTTCGTTATTTCATACTCCGCATGGTTCTCTCTTCTCGTCCAGGTTTTTCCGATTTATGAAATAATGGAGTTACTTTGTTTATGTGAATTTTCTATAGGCACTTACTTTATCCTCTACGATTACATCAAAATTTTTAAGAAGGACGGCCCTAACTGCATTGAGCGAGAGACATTTCTAGAGATATTGGATAGCGTTTATGGAAACCTGACGTCTGTGCAGAAGGACGCAATACGATTTCAGGTACGTGCAAAATTAGGCCACTGAGTTGAGCCGACTATATGCATTTATAATGCATACGATCGATAATAACTCTGAATCTGGATGCAGCACCAAAGGGGTATTTTTTAAGGGTTTGAAGTAGGTAATTTACTTTTGTTTTGGATGAAGATAGACGGAGCGTTTGTTTTGAGTCTTTTCAACTTATTGTCCATAAACATTTAACGTTTGTAGCAATATCAATACAATGATGCAAAGATGCTTACCTGCCTAGCATTAGTATGTATACGTTTAGCGTCCATTTCATCTAAGGAAACATGCTCAAAGTGGATACTTTTGTGTGATGAAGAGCTAGCATTCGACAAACTTCAAACGTACCGCAGTGGCAAAAAAACGAAAAGAAGGGGAGTAGTCAGGTTTCCGGATTTCTACTGTAAAAGCAGAAACTAACACAAGGACGTAAAGTCGGTAAAGTTATATTCCCTAGTGGCTGTTTTCCTTCTAACCCTTGCTAAAGTCGGAGAGTTATCTCATTTACTGGTTTTACGTGTATAAGTACTTGTCTTACTTTCCTTTGTCTCACTGATGAAATCACCATGTCCGCTCTCAATCCCGTCCTGTTCCACAGACTACAGTTATAATTTGTTGTTCACAACACAGCAACACAGGTTCGGTTGCTTGTAATAATATGGACATATGACGTACATGTTTAGACATTAACCCCCGTCTAATAATTAATGGTAAAGTTGAATTTATGCAGACCACGATGTGGGGCATGCATAGTAGATATCGAAGTGAAAATATTTTACCGATTTTACTGGGGCATATATAAGAGAAACATGTGCATTCAAATGAGAGATGTATAAAATGTGTGTTAAATTATTACTGGGCTATTCTGCTTCTTACCACCCACCCTGCTCCTGGTACTGGCGGTTCTAACGTCGGTTTCATGGCACACTCGTGAAATCACGTAGCAAGTTCAAAGACAAAGTGGCCATGGTTTTGTTAGCGTTCTCCGGCACACTCACTTATGTAATAATGCAATATATTTCAATCTTCGCGTGTTTATACATTTACCTCTAGTATACGCACTGGGAAGACCCTAAAGAGCAGTGCAAAGTGACAGAAAAGTTTGCAGACCTTGTTGGAGACTACTATTTCATCTGCCCAACCAACAAATTTGCGGAAATGTATGCCGAGCACAACGCACCAGTTTACTACTACTTTTTCACTCAGGTTCGTTAGTGCTTTTTCACATTTTGTTTCTCTCTGGGCCGGACAAAGAGAATGTATTATTATATTACACTACACGTACCATTCCTTATTGCAACGGTGAATACGTATAGGTTTAATACGAAGTGTGTATGTTGAATGTTGATGCATGTATGTGACGGGAAATGTGGCGGAGAAAGTTGCTTTAGATTAATTTCCGTTCCTCGAAAGTGTCCCGCAAGACGATCAACGTGGAAAGCGTGACAGGTGACGTAATTTAATCTTTCAATTACAGCGGACAAGCGTCAATCCATGGGGTAAGTGGATGGGTGTGATGCACGCTGATGAAATTGAGTACGTTTTCGGACTACCGTTAAACGGAACAACGGGTCACACTCGGGCTGAGCGAGAACTCAGCAGAAGAATTATGAAATATTTTACTAAATTTGCTGAAACTGGGTGAGTGAAAGTCTCTATATACCTATACCTACACACTTAACTAGGACAGCATCAAATACTCAAGATTAATTACGTTTAGCAGGAGGCGACTAGAAATATTGAGATTGGACATTGAGCTTACAGGATAGCTAGGTATAGCTATAGACAAAGATTTAAAGATTAGGTTAAAAGTTGCAGGAAGCCACCCATATAACAAACGAATTCATTATGAACGCAAACTCACACGCTGTCCAACCAGTTTGATGCATACAATAAAAAATTATATAAGATATAATTTGCGATTTAATCGGCCGAACTTGGTCTTTCCGTTAAAAATATGTAATAACTTTTCAAAAATAGAAATAGTTATTGTTTATGCAGTCAGATTAGACACAGAAAAAGTACACATTGAAGCAACATACACTCTGCCCTGGATCATCATTTTGGCTTAGGGAGGTCTAAAGTCTTTATTATTATCACGAGCTTTCCTAAAGTAACCCTTTACATTACACTCTTCTGTTTACGTTGCGATTAAGATCTTACAATCTTACACCACAAATCTTACAATTAGTAGTATTGCCACACCCAACAACGTTCTCACACATGTTACATATTGTGACCCCTTTTGACATATAGCTGTTACTGCCTTTTACCGGTATAGCAATAGCACCCGACTTGAGAAAAAAATGTTTAATTCGAGGAATTTCTTGGAGCATTTCACAAATGAGAGGACATATTTCTTACCTTACATTTATCGCTTCCCTGTTAAATAATTGTCCATACATTACGTAGATAGTGATATGCGTATATTATGTGTATGCAAACTCCCATTTTCGCACTACCCAAGCCAATTTGACCGTATTTGGAACCAAAACGCTTTCATTGGTGTCCATTATCGCAGTATTACTTACAGTAATTTTGTTGTATGTAAACCGCTACCGTGACCAGTCACATTTAGATTGAGCTCCTCAATAGTTTGTAACATAACTAGAATAGAATTCAAATTCATGACTTTGAGGAACCCATTTTCCACATGATCAATTGCAACGGTCACTAAATGAGCATGGAACAACTCGTACCTCCCTATACGTATTACGTATATCCCTGTCATGTTTTACAAACAATAAACTCACTAAACCTATAATCTACTTTTCTCCAAGTTTGTTCTTTCTCTGTTCTTTCTCTTACTCCTGGAACTTTTATCAAACTTACCTGTTCAGTCCTAGAGTTACCTACTGTTACTCTTGTATCTGTATGTGTATGTGTATATCTGTAGCATCTTGTTACTGTTCGCCTTGCCCATCAATCTTCACAAGCACCTGAGCACGGTAACCGCCTCGACTTTTACTGCAATTGGTTTTGGTATCTCCTTCTCGGTACCGATCACTACTGCAACCTCTCCACCTGTCTCAAATTCTGTTGTTGTTACCACCTCCTCACCTAATCAATTGTGGTAGGCATTTTTCCTATATGTATCTATAATATCTCCACACAATACACGTTTCATTCGTTTCGATCAAGGTTACTTCCTTGCGCGTTTCTTTTTTCTTTTTTGTCTTGTACGATTCCCTCCTTTGTTCTTATGCTTTCACCTGGTTTTATGTGCTCACCAGCCGTGGGGAATATTTCTTTCTGAAGTAGACAAACAATGTGTGCAGAGAAATTAGTTGTTCTTTTTTAGACAATTTCTTGCTCTGTTTGTAGTACTCCCACTAACATTTACACTGTTTGTAAGAGCAACTTACTCAAACAATCTTTTCTTCTATTTCTGCTAACAAGCAAACAACTGCAACTGTTTTCACGCGACCTTTCTCAGCCGTAAATGACCGGTTATTTGAGCGATACTGTACTAGTTGGGCTGATCGCAAACTTTCATTAACTCTCCACTGCTTGTTATTATATAAACTTGAACTATCACCTTTAAAGTTTTTCCTCTGTTCCGCTTATCGACAAATCAGTTTATTTTCTTCATGGAAGAAACTGTCAATTACTTGTGGTAATGCGAGCGAAAATGCTCGCTGAGTTTGAGAAAAAGAAAGTGGGAATGGTTCATGGGAAGATATGAGACATGCCAAGACTTACAGAAATTGAACCTACCAAACTCAAACTTCCACGAACTTTAGACTTTTGTGGGTTTTAATTATCGTTATTGCCTATATCCATTCATAGTCGTGTACATAAAATAGTAGTTAGTATAGTTCCAGTAACGAATCCCTCATTCCGATTACCTACTTTGAAAATGTTCATTTTTTTATATTTGACGAGGTTTGCAATGCAATGTACATTTGAGATTGTATATTTAATGCGTTTCTTACATTACCCACAAAAGTATCTGGTTTCAATTTCCACAGCTCAACAGCTAATCCCTATAATTTCCTTTTCATTGTGGCAAATGTGCAATTCACTGCATTTGGCAATAGCATGAACATAATGGATATCTAGTTTAGAATTGTGTACGGCAATTACTTAACGAGTCTTGGTAATTATTATGCTTTTTGTAAAGTAACGCATTTTACAACGCAGGCTTTTAGTGTTTGAACTATCTAGCGATGTAACAATTCTGTAGTGTTTGGGATAACATTTTTTAGCATATTAGCATTATATGCATGTTTTGCTTGTATAGTAAAACCTCATAAACTCAACAACAAGCATGTCGCTCAACGAAGCAAAAATAACAAACTTACAGTATTAAATCTATAATAAAAAGGCGCATATGAAATTAGCGTAACGTTTTGTCATCAGTTTGTGTGAATAAATTATATTCAGTATTCAGTTAGAAATGAAGCTGTATTTCATGGTCATGCTCACGACAGCAACATTTCACACATGTATATACTACTGCTAATAACATTTATAACCAAGATTATAAAAAAGTACAAAAGCCGGCATGCAACACGACCATGTCAATGTCAGACGTAAACAAATCTCCCATCATGCATTAGGTAATATAATTTTGTCAATTCATTTTAAACTGTAAAGGCGACCAGTCGATGAGAATGACGGAGAAATTTGGCCACTGTACACCAAAGCAGAACCAAATTATTTTATCCTACATTCAGAAGATCGAGGAACTGGTAAAGGACCCAGAGCTCACACGTGTGCTTTTTGGAATGAGTTTATGCCAGTCTTTACAACCGGTACGACATCACGTAAGTATTCAGCATCCCTTGTAGTGATCTAGCTTTTGGACGAGAAATAACTTGGCCAAAGCCTTTTCGATAAACAGCTTTTGAATTGAAACCTTAAAACCCATGTAATAAAACACTGCTATGACGGAACGGGATAAATCATAATAATATGCCATAAATTATCGTATACTTTAAATATTCCCGTAACAAAGAATGACAAAAACTTGGCTTCGCTGTGTACATAACTGTTTGTCCATATATTGATTCAATACTGGATACAGTTATACACGCCAGAAACTATCTTGTTATATTTGTGAATTCAGGCAAAAGAGCAAATTAGATAACCATTCAGTTATAATGAGCGTAATCACGCACAAGAGATGTAATACTTCAAACAAACTTTAAATTGCTCGAATTTTATTGTGCTTTTTCTCGTTTGTGAATATCATTATTTTTCTGATTGCCCTTTTTCCAAAGTAATGTGATACGGCCTGTGTGCTCCGCTCCGGTGGAAAAGCATTCTAGTGTATATTAATGTTTTAGTTAGAAATGGATTTTTATGTAATATTTCCAAATTTTCACTTTCAGTTCCTGGTCGCTGCGAGAAAGACAGATGGAGCACAGGTGGATCGTCAAGCCTTCACGATCGAATGACACTGAGCTCACGGGGAGGCATCATTACTCTGATACTTGTATCTTCAGTAATTGTATTTATGATGGAAGCCATCACTCTTAACCTTTTAAACGGTTTGGATGATCCAACTCCAAATCAAGATGTTAACAGGAGGAAGCGTAACCTACTGTGCAGTTATAACACCTGTAAAGTAAAATGTCCATGCGAAACACAAAGTTTTCCCCAGTGTACATCAGAAAAGATCACTAATACGCATTTACACGGATTCACAGCCAGATTATACTAGTGAACAACTTCAAGGCTCATCCTGGTATAGCGTAAAATGCGAAGGAAAAGGTGAAAGTTTTCATACAATATGTCATAAATACAACGATTGAAGGGATCGTCGTATCAACATAGTATGAAAGTAGTCGAATGAGTTGATAAATTATTGGTAACACGAATCAGCTACAGGCCAAGCTACTGCTGCATCTCTGCAATCTCGTCTGGCATTACTCGCATAACAAAGTCAAGTGCCCAGCGCCCTGCCCGATACTAACCCGAATTGGAAGAAAGGGATTAAAGCAGAAAGATGCAATTTTATCAAATTACTCTCCCTTCGTAAGTTCTTGAAAAGGCTCAAATAGGATCCACAGCTGCGTAGCGCTCTTAAATCGCTGGTCACGATGATACCGTAAATTGTATAGAAAATGCTTTTGCAAAAGTTGTAATTTTTTCCGGGAAACAAGCGGGTTTCAGCTGGTAATGGAAAGAATCAAAAAGTGTAACTTAAGGGTGATCATCCTTAAGACGACACTGCGGCATAGTTTAAAGCACATACATATACATACATAAATCTATAGTGAAAAATATTAATGAAAGATTCGCAAGTTTAAAGACATCTAAAACTACTTGATTAGTAATACATAACTTATAAATTTTTAGAATTTAGCAAAGTGATAAATTATTGCAAAGGAATATATCGTTATCTTATCAAGCATTTCGGGAGCCTTCCCCTCTTTCCTGTAGCTATCCAGCAAACCATATCACCGATCCTCACCTAAATCATGTGTATCTCTATAAGCAAAGAAAGAAATCCACTTTTAGCCGTGGCTAATTTGTAACACTTTGCTACAAATTACTATACGTGTAAATAATATATTTATTTATTTAAATGGAAGTCATGGATTGAACCGTGAAAATAAGCTACACACACACACACCATATACTCCTTAATTAGGGGATGCGCAATCGGAAAATTATCTAAACTAATGAACTTCTGAATAATATTAAAATTCTACTACCATTTTAGCAGCTACCATCACAGAATATTTTAAAATGGTAAAGTGTGTCTTACCAGGAGCCCCCTACCCTCATTGTTAAGTCAAGGTGGAAGGAAGGTGGGAGAGAAGATCGAAATATGGTGGCGGTGGCGTAATGTGTGTTTCTTCAAATAATTAATAACGTATCTAAAGCCTGGATGGATCTGCAGATACGACTCATTAATTAAATATACAATAATTAACAATTAGCGACTAGTCTTTAATCTTAGGGCTGTGCCTTGAGACAAATACACAAATATTGTACAGTATGTATAAGTTCAGCTTCAAGCTTGCAGAAAGCATGTAAAAAAGTAAATTTATTATCTTACGTAGGTTACGTGCTTTAGCTGGAAACTACAATTAATTGGGAGATTCAGAGATGTGACTTATTTACTGGCCAAAATGACTAATAAACCTTTCAAAATATTAGCCATTATACGAGGCACGGACACGGGAGAGGCTAGATTTCAATGTTTATGTGGCTACCTAAAATACGTAGTCTACAGTCCCAAAAACCTACTTTATCGGGAGCTTATTAGCCGTTTTGTTGGCTAATAAGTCAGATCTCTGAAACCTAATACTTACTTTTGATAAGTATTTGTGGAGAATATTATATTGAGTGTATCTCATAATAATTATATTATATTTACCAATCTACCAAAATTAGATTTTCGTTCGATTTTTATTAAATAAAAATTGACTGAGAGCGAAGATTAGAAAAGCGTGCATGTTTAATTCGTATGAACAAGATTCTAAAGGAACAATGACTTCATCAAAGTTGTTGGAGAATTATCATGAATAGCCTGTAACCCCATATTTTCATTAGTCAAATTGAATGCAAAACTTATTGAAAGTTATTCTAAAAACTCAATGAAAATGTTAGAAACTTATCATTCTGAGTGGAATATTGCACGAAATTAAACCAGTCTGAATTTCAAATCCACGCATGAACTCTTTACTTCTTGGAACTTGTAGTCCTTTTGTTAATTGGTACACACACTCTTCTAACTTCTAACCCTGTTGCTGTTTGAACCATTTAAATTTAAAAAGGTGCACGAAAGAATCCTTCATTCATACACCTTGGTTGTCACTTGATTGCCAAAATCGTGTTCACGTAAATTAAAAATATGCACTCTATAGTTATCAGTCAATTTTGATTTAAGAAAACTAGAAAAAAATCTATTGAGGGTTTGATTTGATAGATACCAGTAAATATAATATAATGTAGTACGATATGCGGTACACATGTACGTATATAAATAAGTTAAGTGTACATTTATACGCTCTTGCGGCGAATGTAAGAGGGAATAGGCTTCTAAATCTATTATAATCTACTTACTAACCAGTACTCTTTACGTATAAATCAGGTAAACCAACAAATAAATGTATATTTCATAAGCGTAAGGTATAGTATAAAACATGATTAGAATTATAAAACTGGCGTTCTTCGTAATAGAATTATTAAGGAACACCAGCCTTATCGCATTCTGGAGTGGATAGATTCAAGTAATCTCACAATCAGTTAGCCAGAGTTCTGACATGACACTTACAATTAGTTCATATGTACTTACAACAGTTGAGAATTTGAGAAATATGCCTAGCATACTCATTGCGCCGCAAGTTGCAAGTAACGTGCAAAGATTGTAAAAGGTGTAATTTCATAAGTTATCCTTAAATATATATCATATCACTTCGTGTTGTATCCTCACACTAACCAGTGGCTTGAAGCAATCAATATTACCATTGTAGAAACTCCGATACATTTATACAAATTTCTACAACTGATTAGGATACTCGTCGATCTGATTTCTCAGGTAGGCATCAGGATTAAATTTCTAAGTATATTTGGCATTAATAATACAATATAATTATTGTCCTTGTACGTGAATCCTAATTGAATTTATATTTGAAGGCGTACCTGCATATATATGTGTTGGAAACTTGAAATTTAAATAATAATAGATTAGCCCTTCCAACTCCTGCTTCAAATCTATGCTTATTAATTTCTTCCATAAATAATCCATTGGTTGAAATACAGACATTTACGGAAGATGCGGCAATTAAAGGTGTAAAGTAAAAATAAAATAAATACGATATAGAAAGTAATACGTAACATGTAGTTAATGAAAGGGTAAATATGGTCAATGGTTGTATTACTTATAGGTACTTTATTTTGTCATAGTCGTTATGCATGTTTATGCATGATCCAAATTTCTGTACTATCACATCCACCTCTTCTGTAATATTGTGACATATCAGTATTACTACTACTACTACATCAACACAATGAAAATATCACTACCATAAAAATTACGACTTAGATGACTTAAATTGTGTTCATTACAAACCATGTAACATTTGTGAGGTTAGTTAACGTATCAAATAATCGGAATAACCAGGAGCGCAGCGAATAATAGTGCATACTTGGTAACGTTTTCTTTTAATGTGTAGACGATCCTAAATAAGCCGTATTTTCACTGGAATTCACACGTACACACTTCCCTACTCCTTTGTTTCACATCTCCCTTAACTTGTAGTTATTAACAAATTATTTGACTGATTCCGCTGTGCTAATAAATAGTTATATAGAAATATTTAACGGTTGTTCATTATCTTTGATTTAGAAAACCAAGTGGCACAAAATACAAAGGTGTAATTTATTTGCTGTTTTTTAATTTATGTTCGGAAATCTTGAATGATTAGTGATTAGGTATGCTGCCATATTGCATTCGTTGTCAGAAGATTTCTTCGAAACACTACATGGGTACATATACCGTACCAGCAGATATTTGCCTTATAACGGTTGTTATATTATTGTTGGTTATTTAATATGCATAGTTTTTTTGTGCATAAAACTGCGCAAACGTTAAAGTTTTCGTTCAGTATAGTAAAAATTGTAGATACTAATACTGTTAAACTTTGTAAGATTTAGTATGATATTATGCCAATATGTCATCTATTATTACATTAATTTACATTACCTTCCTAGGTACATATTGTTCGGCTAACGAGCACAACTTAAGACAATTTAATTTCACTATTATTGGCTGTGTTGCACATAAACTGCTTCTAATAATTATTGTAAAAATGTTCAATTTTGGGATTCATGATTTCCATTTCGTGAAACGTACTAAGAAAACCTCGTGATTTAATTTGTCTTTACATACAGTGTTGAGTGTTGACAAATCCTTCAGATATTACCTATTTGCGTTATACGAAATTTGGTCAAAAAATGGTGCTCGAATTGCTCGATTATATGAATTATACTGCTATTCATTACAGTTAAGCCGGTAATGTTAAAAGTACATCATTATTTATGTGAGTACACTTTAAATGAATTATCACCTACAAATCTAAATAAATAAATGATAAACCTAGTGCGAGGTACATAATAAACATAGCTCTTGATAGTGTCGTCTAACATGCATTCGTAATTACTAATTGAATTTACATTGTCTGTGTACTTGGTGTAAAGGATCGACCAGTTAGAAGGTAGCAAAATAAATATTTAATCGTTTACTTAATATAAAAATCCGTGCAGTTTTGGAATGCGTCATGCACTATCTCCTACGATAATTGTCCTACTCTTAAATGCCTTTATTTACTAACGCATATCTGCATTTTGGACGTTTCGGGTCTTAAAGCAGGGGTTCAAGACTCTTTGATTCCTGGCTTATGCAACATGTAAGGATTTAAATAGCTCAAAGGAAAAATCCACACAAAGTACCCAGAATAGGTTTAATGATAATTCCTAATTCACATATCGTGTTCACATATTATGTCTTCGCACAAAATCAGGAAATCAGAAGAAACTGCTTTTACAAAATCATCGGATCATTCACAAGCATTCGCATCGCATTCAAAACCGGCTAGTGGAACATAATAAACTACATATTGAGTATAAGCACACCCTGTTTACTTAGGACGATATTTTTATCAATTCCCGGAGGATTAAAATTGGCACATATACTCACGGGATATAGCTCACAAAAATATTTTAAAAATTTGTCGATTCATTGAAGGCTTCAATAGCTACGAATAATTTATGTTATGAGGTTGTGAAAACTAAAGAGAAGGAACAAGCACATTCATATAAAGTCATACAAATTCGTAAAATACATTATGCATTTTGAATAGTAGGAAATCGAAAACCTTTTCTTAATTCTTTTGCAACAAACTTTGTTCAAAGCATAGCAGCGCACCACAGCAGATAAGGCAGTAGTTACAAAATCCCATGGAATTCCATTGCATTGCAATCAAATTACTATACGAGGTGGCGAAAGCGTACCCCTCGGCATTCCTCCAGAGAGAAGCCGAGATGGTTTCGATCCGAATTCCGAACCGATGATTACCTATTACCTACATAAATGTGCAGAGGTGACCATATACTTTGTAATAATAACTTGAACATTTCTTTAAATCCGGATTCCCCAACACAACATCAGAATCAGCCAACTTACTCTTTGTTCAATATCCAACCAATACCATCATTTACATATACCTACATACATACGTACTAGTTCCTCGTTCCTCCTACTTTATCAATCTTTACAAAAGGTCTCTCAATGCCCAACTTGAAATCTTCTAAAAATTACAAGCTTCAATCTTGCAAAAAGAGGATAGGACAGTAAAAAAATGTAGCTGATGCTGATTTTGTACATGTAACATTGTACATGGCACAGAGTAAACCGGTCATGTGCCGGCCGACAAGTATATCATCATCATCATCATCATGTACATGCGGAAAGTAACGAATGAGCCGGTTGATTATTATCCAATCTAATAAAACATGAACTTGTGTGTGTCCGTCCCACGCCACCTCAAAATACAAAAATGTTAAAATGCTGTGATATGATGCAAATGCAATTTAACTATGCAGTCACACACATGACTCGCATGAGTATTTATTAGTATTATTAGCGGTTCTAAAGATAACGATGCACACCACATCACCGTCGAATTAGTA
>JAANSN010002082.1:0-26885 GCA_036850665.1 Dicranocentrus wangi | reverse complement strand
AGCGTCGTGTCTGCCCCAAAATGGTCGACATAAGTCATGTATGCAATATGCGCGTAGAAATCATGAAATAAAATTATGACTTACTTATACAATACCAAAATATGGTTAAAAGATATGTTATATGAAATATAGACTTTGTTATTCTGACCGTAGCCTTCTTTATTAATATTTTTAGGTTTATTTTAATATTAATTATAAGTCGTATGTGGTCCAAAGCTTGAACGATCTTCTGCTCTGCCTCCGTAGACTAGGCAATAAAGATTCTCATCTACCTCCGTTTTTATCGGCCACAATTCGGGTGGTTGATCAACATAAAAGATATGGAAATGAGTATTGGCTCATAATGATGCTTCATACATTAATGCCTACAATCTACAATTGCACAATTATATTCTACACATATTTGTTCTTACTGGATTTGAAGATCTTAAATGTCATGGTTGTTTGTTACACATACAATAGTTAAACTTGTTTCGAACTTCTAGTCTGCAGTTTTGCAAACAAAATGAATCATGCATGGGAGACATTAAAAAAGTAAGAATTAACTTAACTTGGCAATTTACACAGGTACACACATAGTCAAAATCACAAAAATCCGTACATTAAAAATCACACAATTCATGAGAATGCAAAAATAAAAAAACCATTTCCACATTAATAAATGCCTCATCTTGTACCATACGTTGCGTATTCCGTATAACCTCGCAGAAATTTCCTTGAAAGACATTAGTACCTGGGAAGGAATTCACAGCTCGTCGTCATCAGACGAGAAATAATTAAATTTAGTCGGGCTTGACTTTGGTGGAAGTTTCTTTCTCTTGACGATTTTTGCAAATTCAGTTACAGACTCGTGCCGAACTAAAGGATTTTCTCGAGGTTGGGATGATCTCTCACGTAAATTGTAACGTTGTCTCTGAAAACATATAATATGAACATACAAATTAAACGCTAATAATAATTAACCAATTACCCGAATAAAGTCACATATAAAATAAAGGCAATACCATATTATCGAGTCCATATGAGGGTTGAGCTTGTTCATTAGATTGCTTCCCAAAAAACCGACTAAAGGTCAAACCTCCAGTAGAAGATTCAGGCTCAACATTTTCAGAGTTCTCTCCATCTTGAGTTAGCGAACCGAGTTCATTTTCCAAATCATCCTCACTATCATCAGAAGAGTAGTTTGAGAAGGAGGAGTCGCCGTCAGAGGATTCTCCATCATTATTCTTCCCAGAATGGAGTTGACAAAAGGGCCTGCGTTGAGTCTGCATCTCCCGACAAGGAATCTCCATCTACAAGTAAGAGTTCAGTTTTAAACATTACAACTGAGAATTTGTAATCGCTCCAATCAATAACACCAACATCAAATAAATTTTGTATACCTTTCTTGTAGATTTTGTACATATTTTCTAACATAAAATTCATATTCGTCAACATGTTAGTTTGTTGGACTAGTTGGTCACGATAGATGGCCCCCGAAATAAGAACTATCAGGGTGCCGATTCCAGCAGCAAATTTCCGAAACAACCAAATGTATCCTTGAATGTCTTCCTGTAGAAAACAGTAGTCAACAACTATCAATATTTATACATTCACGCTTGGCATTTAAATAGAATATAGCATTCTTTAAAACTCCTTAAATCTACCGGAGTGAGATCATATCCAACGCCAGACTGGGTCAAATAATTGTACAAAAGCTTCTCCATCCAGATTGCCATCATGAACAAGACAATCAACCAAAATCTTGCAGCTCTGGTGCGTGAAGTGGCGGTTGCAAAGTAGCCCATTACAATTGATCCAAAGTAGAAGAACACCATGTCGAGCAAACTCATTTCCCCTTGAATCCACGACACCAACTTTTGCATTCGGCTCAGCTTATCAAAAATTTCTGACGTGACGTGTTGATGCTCTTTCGTGACTTCCCTACAAAATAAGAAAAAGGGATGATGATAATCTCCCGAGATGATGTATGTTGGGAAAAAATAAATTTAATCGCAGAGAATGCATATAGGTAGTACTTACGAGAAGTCATCAAAGACCGTCTTGACCTTAACAACGGCATCATACAAATCCTCATTATCCTTCTTTAAATTCGACTGAACTTGCAGCGATTCTTGCTGAGAACTAAAGATTTGCTCCTGAATAAACTTTTGCTCAAACATCTGGACTGTAACTTCGTCAGCAGTGGCCGTCAATCTACATGACCAAATCATTATTTTAAAAAAGCTGAATTCTTTTCCCCCAATTAGAATATTATCTGATTCCATCATATCTAAATTAAAATATTATTATTTATATTGTACCTGTTAACTGCCATGTGGGTTTCCTCCTGCCACATTTCCTGTCTCAGGTAGTAGCACATATCCTGAGTGTGGAGGAAGTACTCCCGAAAGGTGGCTAGCGCCGTGGCATCCAGGCCCTTCACGCACTCCTTGACCGGCGTTCCAGACTCACACATGTGCTGAGGTAGACCCAGCATCTCATTAAAACAGGAGGTGAAACGGAGGGCTAACCTTGATTGACTGTCGTCCGACATCTCCTTGCATTTACTTTGCAAATCTTCCAGTGCGGCTTTCCAACATTGCCCTATTGGGGAACAGATGACAACATTTAATAATCACCCTTTTTTTTACACAGCCACGCTCAACGGGAGGCATTGATGGCAATGATGGCATACGACATGTTTTAACATTAATTAAAGTAATAAATAATGGTCAATGATTGCCATTTTTGTTACCTTCCGATGGAAAATTGGATTTTGCAGTGAGCTCTGCCATTCGCCTCCTCCCATTTTCCATGGCGTTGGACAAAATCCCAACTTCGAAATCCGGAAAAGCGACAGAGCTGCCGACAAGGAGGAGTGCAACTGTCACAGCAAATGCTGCTCTTCCTCCAGCAGTGTTCCATCCCAATACACGCAACCACCTTTGTCCCACCATACTTATGTCCCTCAAACTAGGTCAACCCAGTCAACACAATACAACACAATAATAATAATAGTTTTTAAAAAGATATATAGGCTTTCGTAATCGTAGCAAAACTAAAAGACTAAACTCCAGATGAGATAATAATAATATTCATTTACGAAATCTCTGTAGCCCTTGACTTGACCACTAACTAACTCGCTCACTTATTTCCTGTCTCGCCTCGTCACAATCACAAAGCCAGCTGCACTTTATTTTTTTTTTCTTTTTTGTTTCCACCTCACTTCACTCTTCACTCCAGTCACCAGTGTGTGTGTCCGTCAGTGTCGGTCAGTGTCCTAAAAAAACCACCTTCATTATTATTATTATTTCATGCATCCTTCATCCTTCCGAGACAAGCAGCAGGAGCAGGACATGACACAATAGCATGCAAATAGCAAGAAATCAAGGCACACAAATGATGTACCTAAAGAAGGAGAAGAAAAAAAAGTAACGAACGAACAAACGTTTTCCAAGTGTTGTTTGATTTTCATGTGAGATTTCACATTGGACGTACTAAGAAAAGAAGGTAAGTATAGATGTAGGTAATGCTGGCTGTGTGGAGGGTGAGTGTAATGTGCTTTACTACATGATCCTCATATCATCATCATCATGATCAACAGCCTATAAACAACAAAACACTAAACAGACGATATCTCACAGCATAGCAGCACAGCTTTTTTGCTGGCGGCTTGTATTCTGTAAATAAGCCTGTGTTCCATGGGGAAACTTGAGGCTTAGGCTTCACTAAAATGTCTTTCTTGGAGGTGCATGATGAATATGATGATGATGTGTCATGGAGTCGAGTGGACAGATTTGGATAATTTCCCCTTTTTGTTTCATATAGGTATATATTGAAGAAGAGAACTGAAGAGAATTTTGTTGAGAAAGTATATTAATTATGTCTTAATTGATTATTATTATTTAGCATACTTGACTGACAGTTGGTTCATGAATGCTTGCTAGACTTTTTGCTTTTGTTTTTGATGCATACCTGCATATTTGAAATGGTGGGTTTTTTGGGGGGATTGGGACGGAAAAAAGTCTAGCAAACAATAAGATTATTATTTTACAATGATGATGACTGCTCCCAACTGCTAAAGAAGTATTAGAAAGTAAGGCTAAGTGCTTATGATCCTTTTTCTACTAAGGACTCTTTTTATCCTGTTGCGGCAAGTATTTATGCATTTTATTTTTAACTGGGAGTTTATAATGAGAGTGATGATATGATAATGCTTCGTAGCCAGACCAGACGATAATTTCTTAATTGATTATTATTATTTAGCATACTTGACTGACAGTTGGTTCATGAATGCTTGCTAGACTTTTTGCTTTTGTTTTTGATGCATACCTGCATATTTGAAATGGTGGGTTTTTTTTGGGGGACTGGGACGGAAAAAAGTCTAGCAAACAATAAGATTATTATTTTACAATGATGATGACTGCTTCCAACTGCTAAAGAAGTATTAGAAAGTAAGGCTAAGTACTTGTGATCCTTTTTCTACTAAGGACTCTCTTTATCCTGTTGCGGCGAGTATTTATGCATTTTATTTTTAACTGGGGGTTTATAATGAGAGTGATGATATGATAATGCTTCGTAGCCAGACCAGACGATAATACAATTACACCGCACCGGCCCTGGACGATGGAGTTGGAGTATTAGTAGTAGTTATTATAGAGCATACGGACGGACGGGGTAGGTAAAATGGTGAACGTGGAGTTAAGCCTATTGTGTGATTTTTTGTTAAAAATATTTTTTCTGGAGAAAAGTCATTCTATAAGCATTTTCATTTTCCTTAACTTATGAATGAGAAATGCAGAAGGTTTCATATTTTTTAAGCTTACTTAATTACGTACCCTGGGGTTTCATTCATAACATAAGTGAATGAAAGGTGAATAAGGTGGGTTATTGGCTTGGAAATATATAGCAGTTTGGTGCATGAATGGTGACATTAGGACAAGAAGAAATGGTTGAGTGAGTGAATGTGAAGCAGAAGCATATATGGTTGTTCCCAAATACATTGGATGTAAAAAAAATATTGTCAGGTGGATATTTTGGAACATTGGTAGGGAATTAAAGAGTAGTAGTTAGTAGGTGCAGTCCTTATCTTTGTAGGTAGAATTGATAAACATTTGCATTTAACAACGCCACTGTTTCGTTTCCCATGCATAACTAACCCAATTTCTTTTGCCGTTGGCAAAAACTTATGTAAATCAAACTTATGATATTGCATAAGAGTCAAGCTGTTTTATCATATCATGTAGTCATTATTAGTCAGTATGGAGGTAGCCATCGATGTAAATATTATATGGATGAATGGATGGATGAATTGCGAAGAAGAGAGTTGTCTCAGTTAGTTGTCTGTAGTGGCTATCCATATGAAAGTGAAAGTCTGTATAGCTTACATTAGATCACGGCATATTATATATCGCGTACACGATAAAAGTATTTATGTTTGTTTGGAATGGGAACGATTTAAAAAATAAACCAATCCAATATATTTGTAAAACAAGATAACGAATCACATAATAAAATGTACATAAAATTATAGTTTAAAATGCAGGTTTTCAATAGTCACTAATATTCAACAGGAACAGTTTTAATGGACTTTATTCAGCAGAACTCATAATAATATTATGCATAATAAATAAATAATATTCCCCTTTTTTAGTATGCAATTATTGCTTTTGTAAAAGTTCTCACAGAATTCGTGTTTCATTCAACGATTTTGATACCCACATTGATTTTGAAGGATTTAAAAACATTTGTTTTAGAAAATCTAATAGTATGTTTTATATATTATAGGACACACACAGACAGACAGTAGTATTGAATATAACAGAAAGTTTTACTTCTGTTATCTCAGAAAGTTCATTATTATTTTGATAAACACATTTTTGTTTTATTTATTATTATTTATTATCATATAGAGATAAATAACTGTTTTGGGACGCGCAGCAGATCAATCCTATAATTAAAACCAAAAAATAATATTTGTCCTATTCTATTCTCTCTCTCTCTCTCTCTCTATTTGTGCTGTAATAAGCGTCTTTTTTGTTTGTTCGTAGAGTACCATATAACAAGTAAATAAATAAATCATAGTAATAATAATAATATTATACTTATTCCAGTTCCAGTTACCTTACTCACAGGCAGTTTAAGTTAGTTTATGGTTTTTTGGGTGAAAAGGAAGTAGTAGCAAGGTGCTAGCTACACTACCGTAAAATAAATAATAATAATAATAGTAACATATATATACTCTGAATGTGAATAAAAATAAGTATGATATACGTGTCATATGAACCATAAACACTTTTTGTACATGATTATTTTTTGCTTGTGATATTATCATATTATATATATATATATGCATTAGTAATGGCACCACAAATTAATTAGCAAATTAAGTGATGCATCAAAGGGAATACATATATCGGTAGTAGTAAGTAACAAAATATAAAATGATTTTTGTGAATGATGGACTCTTCGTATTTTTAAAACTAACATTTCTTTTGTTTCTGAATTTTTTGTGCATACTGCATACAAGTTGATGTGTACAAGTTGACGTTTTACGAGCAATTTAGAATTATTCTCTCTCGAGTGACCA
Organism: Dicranocentrus wangi; assembly: GCA_036850665.1. Classification (NCBI taxonomy): domain Eukaryota; kingdom Metazoa; phylum Arthropoda; class Collembola; order Entomobryomorpha; family Entomobryidae; genus Dicranocentrus; species Dicranocentrus wangi. The sequence continues at coordinate 20,314 of JAANSN010002082.1, read as the reverse complement.
ATTAATTATTAGAATTCAGTACTCACTCGACAGTCGACACTCATATATCCCACACGTTTAAACACCTCTATATAAACTGTAAAAAATAGTGTGATGTGATAACTAAATTCTTAACTTTTTTTTATGAGAAATTGCACTTTTTTGCAAATGACGAAGCTCGTGGCAATTTATTTTGTGATTTTCCTTTTTTTGAGCGGTTATTGAACGACGTTGGATGCTCCAACTTGGTTCGTGACTTGAAACGACGACAGTCTTCTACATGGCTAGGATGGTCCATTGGCAAATATGTCTGTGGCTCGCAAGACGTAGGAAATTGTTCATAAAATGCCTTGTATCCCCCAAATAGGACGTATAGCTCAGGATAGTACAGGTATGGATACGATGCTGCATTGGATTCGCGGTCAGTGTCACGCAAATAACGGCACCTGCATATGGCAAACAAATAATAATAATTGGACATGGTTAAAACATAATGCGAAAAAAATTAATTCGCACAAATGTTAGTACGTAGATTGACGAAAAGCTTCTTTCTTACATGTCGGGTCCACGCTGCGACGAAAACTCGCAATGAAAAATAACAATATTCCTTTCCTCTGGCAAGGACTCGTGCGTATTTGCAATTTTTGGTTGAATGAATTCTTCATAGATTTGCTTTCGTGTAAACAAATTGATTGCCCCTTTAATATGACCACCGTCGTATTCGTAAGGATAGCGACAGTCGATCACTTTAAAGCTGTTTACTGCACTCTCCATCTTCCCCGCAAACAACTCGATGAGAGTGTCTCCCGTAATCTCTTTCAAATCCTGATGTTTCCCGTTCAACTTGAATGGCAAGGCGTATGACCTGGATCCATCCCCAACTAAATTCGGATTACTTTCAACTGCGGAAGATAAAAAAATTTTAGGACCACTTTAATAAGACGAGCTATCCATAACATCAACAATTGACTGAGAAACTGAGGAGAAAATACAAAGAATTCAATCATACTTCGCTCGAGAGCCCTTTTAATACTGCACGACGAGGTTAGAGCAGACTCCGACTGAGATCTTGCAAAACAAAGCCTCTTTACTTCCGGCGTTAAAGTGGATGTTCCATCCGCCTTTTTGACTTCGTTACTGGTCTCCAAATTTTCTTGGTTAGCTAACGGATGGCTGTTTTGAGTCTCTGTGTAGGTTTTGTACGGAGAATTCTCATCGATCTCAAATTTATGACGCTTCGGGTTGAACACCGGTGTCCCTTCAGACGGCAACCACCTCAATGTTTCCTGGAAAGTGGGTAACACGGAAATGGTTCATTTACAAAATTTTATACAGAAATGTACCTTCATTATCATTAGTATTAGTAACTATCAATTCGTGCAGCTTACACTACCTTTTTGCAAGTTTCTGGTTCTGTATAACTAAGGGATCTCCTGTAGCCCACCCCTTTTCTTGTTAAATTGGCAGCAGGTGGTTGGGGTGCTAAAAGGAAGAAAATAATATATATATTAACTCTCAAATGAAATTATGTACAGACTGTAAATGAGGTTTAGTAGTAGACTAATTTTCCAAACTTTTTAGATTTATTTATAGGATTAACATATCATCCACATTAACTTTGGCAATAATACAAACCTGGTGGTTTGGGTGGTGAGCAGTCGTCCGATGAATCACAGCTATCAAATGACAGCTTTGTAGGTGGCAAATCGTTTCTTCGATTTGGAGTATTGCTCCCTTCTGAACACAATATGACATTTCTTGGCGTTTTTGTACTTAACAGTCCAGTCAACTTTAAGGGTTTATTCCACAGGTCAGCAATGGCCTTTGAAGGTAGCTCGCTCTAATAAAGTACAAGCAATATAATATCCGACATTTAGCTAATGAACGAGATATTATTCAAGTTATCCTGTGGAATTCATGAATGAGCTCTTCTAACGGTACACGTACATCTGACAAGTGGCATCCCTCTTCGGAATCTTCAAATCTAAAGGACGACGTAAAGGGCTGGATCCCAGTGGCAGGGCTTGATCGTCTACTAGCGGACAACTTTGGTCGACAGATTGTTTCAGGTGAGACAAACCCACTGTCCGCAGACAGCGTTCTGCCATGTGGCTCAAAGTGATGACTTTCCTTCTTTTTCTTCTCTGGTGATGATGCATCTTTCTACAATGATCAATCATCGGGAAAGATAGTTAACGTTAATAAACTATATGCCACTCTTATATAAAAGCATGCATTTTAGCATAATATCCAGCCAGATACATACATACTTATCAACGAGCTACACGATACATAGGTAATTAACTTTCTATGTTCCCATAAAATCATAGTAGTATTTTTTGTCATTCACACAATTGTTTCAAGTTCATCTTTGTTTTCATCATATAACTCATCTCCCCGTTCCAACTTTGCATTCCACTTACAAGTTCACTATTACTGCATCCGAAATTACATTGAGCAAATTTATTGACTCACTCATACATCATCATCATCACACTCGGCATAAAAAAAATCTCATACAGCACACACTTTTTTTTGCATATCGAGCTCTGCTATTGTACAAGTTATGCTGCAACAAAATGCAAACGCAAAAGAAAAAATCTTTTTGGAGCACTTTTCTAGGTTTTTTTTCTTACCTGTGGGAACGCTATATCATTTCTTTCTGCAAAGGGTTTTCTTGAGATCATTCTGTGTCACGAGTCACAATCACAATGATAACTACTTTTTTGCATTAAACTAATTATCATGCTTTGTTTTGTTTCCGAGTATATATTAAAATCAGCCGTGGTTGTCCGTTATGAATATGCGTAGCAAGCGTAATCTCACTCATTCACTCATATATAAACACTATGAAAAATGTGGCCATCCACTCTACACTCTGTTTTATTATTGAAAAGGCAGGCAGGCAGGCAGGCAGCTAGTCAGACATACAAGTTATTATTATACGTTTCACCCCTCTTCTACTACGAGTATTTTTTTGGCTATACGACAGGATAAAGTATGTAATTTTTTTTGTAAGTCTGGTGGTTGCTGAGCTGCGCTGTTTGATGATGCGGCTGCACTGGCCAAGAGTCAGAGAGCAACTAGAAAACTTCAGTTATCCATCTCTCCACTTTTGAGGTTCTGAATTCCGTCCGAGCGAGCTAGAGATGGAACAGACAAAGATATATAAAACAAGACGGAGAACCTACGGCCAGCACGGTATTGCATGGATCATGATATGATGATGGACCTGACCAAATCCATTTCACTGTAATACTCACTCAGGATCGAGGATCAGTTCAACTTTGTGGGTATTCGAAAAAAAAATGCCAAGAGAGACCTAACCTAACTCTAACTGAAGGATACCCACCACACATCATTTCCATCATCATCATGCTCCTGTGAGCCAGTTACCAAGTTAAATCCAATTTACCATGTTGATTAGTTATGTTATATGTATATATGTGAATCTCGCAACTCCAATCGGTTTTATCCCATTATTTTGTTGGAAAAGCTGGGGCAGATATCAAGTCTGCAGAGTCTCTGGCCTGGTGTATATTGCAATGCATATCAGGAAAACTGAAACTGACATGTGTGCGCATATAATGATAATAATATGCAGAAAGAAGTAGTGTGTGGTGGTGGTAGCCTTGTCTACCCTCAAAAAGGTACATTGCCCGCATTTGTTTCGAGAACCTTTATTTTTGTACCCGTCATATTCTGCATATTATTGTTGTATACTTTACAATTTACGTGTCCATAAAGACAAGTAAAAGTATGCCGTCCTTTTGGGTAACAAATCGGGACTTTGTTCTCAATTGTAAATATAGAAACTGTGAGCTGGGTGTCAGTTAGCTAGACCCAGTTCTGAAGCCCATGATGCCAGTGTATGGAAGGTTGTTTTATATTCTCTCTCTCTCGAATTCTAGAAGTTTTTGCGGTTGACTTGGTTAAGACACAGGGCTCAGGCATCTTATCAGGGAATCACTTGCCTCTTATGTCCGTTGTTGTGTACCTAAAGAACCAACCAGAACACCATTCCAAACAAAATCCATAATAATGCCATGCAATTCTCGTACAAAAAGAAAAAAAATGCATAAGACTAATAACAACAACCGTTCATTTGGAAAATGTATATTGAATACTTGTCAAACTCCGTCCAACGAATGACATACCTTGCTTACTGCATGCACTGCACTCTGTATCTCTCTGGTCTGGTGCATAACACTGCACAAAACTGCTGTGTCCTTTTCGAAAACAGACAATGGAATGGAGCAATAATATAATAAATAAAAATACCTAATAATATTGCTTTAGAATTTTTCCATTTTCTTGAAATAGGTTTCTTCTTCATGTTTTATGGTATTATTATTATTATGGTAGATAGATGGTGGCTCACAAAATGCAGGCAGGTTTTTTACGCTTTGCTTTTGTTGACATTATGAAGGAAGAAACGGGATAACCTACATTGGATGAGCTACCCTCTCTCTTCGTTCGTATACCATCCTGCGCTGTGCTGCGTATGGCATTGGCATGCAACATATTGCTTCCTGGAAAACTTGTTGATCTTTTCAACAGACATCTTCTTGAGATGCTCAGGTTTCTTGTGTCTTGAGGGCATTCAAATGTTTTTCTTTGTGTGGAGCATAGCAGGAGGAAAGCTTAGTTAGCCCTTCCTCCTCAACAACAACAGCATCACTTTTCGTGATCTTTCTTAAGGCGAGATTTCAATGGGTCGTCCGCCGTCCTCCTCTTTCTTCTAAAATATATAACGAAACGAAAAAAGATTAAGTTCAAGACCAATTCAAGACGATGATGCCAAGATGGTGCATTGTTGAATGAATCTTCTCACATCCTGTGTTTCTCTGTTTCTACCTAACGGCTACAGTTTCCCTTTCAATAATGCCAGAGTAGAGAGAGAGAGAGACGTGGGAACATTTGTTGGGGTCATTAATGAAAACGAACGCAGAGGAAATAATATGTATAGATTTTAGAAATCTTAGAAGAATTGTCGGGTACTGATCATGATGCGTGTAAGAAAGAATATCTCGTTTTGCTCCTGTTTTAACGGTCCAACCAATATAGTCTAATAAATAGACTGTTTGTGATTTTTTCCTTACGATTGAGTTTACTCATACTTTATAATAAAACGTGTTTATGTCTAAAACATTATTTTGTGCATAGGACCATACTGCACTCAACACAAGGAGCATGTAATATGTATGCATGTTGAATCCTTTAATAATACAACAGGAATTCGTGGTTTTAAAGAAACATGCCATAATATGTACTGGCTGGTTGGCTGACAAAATGAATCATTAATCCCAATCCACACGGACCGATTAGCTTTTACCAGCAAACTGCATGTATACTAACCATGAACTAACTGCATGCATCGTACAATTCGTACATCATCATCGTCATCATGCAGTTTTATTGCAACTTGAGCTAATGTAGAGCGAGCGCCACAGAATTACAGAAAATCGGAATAATATACATAACTTGTCCTTCTTATCCTTGTTGGAGCAAAGCCTGTGTGCCTGTGCGATTTCACACATTGAGTCTGAGTTCTCCAGATTTCACAACAACTCACATAATTGTCAAAACTGCCACTTACTCACTAAAGAAACGAAAGACTAAACGGCTGTACTGAAAGATTTTTTCTGAACATTCCATGCCATGCGACGGTACATTTTGTATTGGGTTTTGGCAAACATATATTAAGTACCTAAGAACCAAGGTGGCTTAAAAGGTTTATGAATACTTGCATATCTTACTTTCCTACTGGTTTTCTTGGAATGTGTTTCTATTCTATTTTTTTGAAGTTACTGATTTACACAAAACACAAAATCATGACACATTTCTAGAAAAAACGGCTTAAAAGCGGGGAGCTGATCCCAACCTTAAAATAGCACAATCCTGTGTAGGCTGGTGGTACCTCTGATGAGCATGGGGCGATGAGGTGCCAGTGGAGTACCAAGTGCCAAATTGCCAGTGAGTAGTGAGTCACCCCAAATGCCCTGATTCTTATAATCTCACCATGAGAAATATTAAAAAATGGGAAATAGACTGGGAATAATATCCAGTAAGAATCAAGTTTTTGCAAATTCGCAAGTCGCAAAACTAGTGCATGCCTTGTTGGAACTTTTGCAATGCAACCAAAAATTAATCGATCTTTATGTTTATAAGGCATAATCTGCATAAATGATAGGGTAGATAAGTTTTAAGGAATTCTCCCTGTACCCCAACCAAACAATCTCTTCGTGACACTGTATTTCATTGGAGACACATACATTGCATATTGGCATTGACAAGTGTCTTCTTCTTCAACAGTTTTATCAACAGTTGTTTTGTAATTGCCAAACATGAAGCCCTTTAGGTCAGTCAAACCAAAAAACATTAATGTCATGTTCAGAGAGCATTAAAAGTACTTAAGCTCAACAAATGTATCCCTTTATTATTCCTTTAAAAGTTAAGGCCTTTCCTATTAAAGGCTATATATATATATCCAGCCCAACATTCACACTGACTTTTAATATGTGTGGTCTCTGTTGGAACAGGAGACATGGCATTGGGAAAAATCTTGAAATCATACATATCATAACTGTATAAATACTTGCCGGGCTAAACAAAATAATAATATATGACCTTGCATTAGTAGTAGCCGGCTCAAAAATATAAAATAAGCCAACTCGCACTCACTCGAGTGGCACCCTTCGGTAATATATTTAATCTATATCTATATGAAGCTATTTCACAGGTCAATTTACACGATACACATACTTACATGTAGAGTGTACTTTGAAATGTCATATTATGAAAGGTAAATGTGGTGGTTTCTCTGCATTGATCTAAAAAAAACGAAGAAAAATCAACAGTTGTAACTCGTGGACCATCAACATCAACCGCAGCAGTATAGCAGTAACCCCATTCATTCTGACTGGATCTGGATATTTTATATGCAATCAGTTGAACAGGAAAAGATATTTGACTTAAACGAGAGGACTAGTACCCAACCAAATCCTTTTTTTTCATTTCGGCATTATTCATTTCATTGACTTGTTGAACAAGAACAAAGAATCAGCCAAGATGTGATGTGATTCTGCTTCTGCCACATGTTGTCCACTCTCCTCCAGTCCACCAGGAGCAAGTTGCAATCTGCAATTTCTCGTTCTCATCATCATCATCATCAGATTAATTTCTCCAAAGTTGAGCGTTGAACTTAAAGCAGTTCTCATCTGTTGTCTTAGCGAGCGCAACAGAGTACATTTTGCGGCAGATTGCATAAGTGCGAACCAAAGTAAATATCATTTTTTTCCCTCAATACGCACACCCAACCCAATGTTGACATTANGAGCGTTGAACTTAAAGCAGTTCTCATCTGTTGTCTTAGCGAGCGCAACAGAGTACATTTTGCGGCAGATTGCATAAGTGCGAACCAAAGTAAATATCATTTTTTTCCCTCAATACGCACACCCAACCCAATGTTGACATTACACACCGCATAGGTGTATAATATATGCATTTCATTTACCTTTTTTGTAGACATTTTCGTTGCTGCGCTGCTGCTGTTGCTTCATGATTCCACATGTGCTTGGGTTTTTCTCTGGGGTGCACGGATTATATATCTGGAAATAGTTCATGTGAATAAAAACTATATACCTTTTCGAAAAGAGCATAGTGGATGATGATAGGGGGCAAATAAACTAAAGTATATTATCCCCTCATGTTTTCTTTTCTTCGGCATGCATCTGTGCCCGTCTCTGACATGACTAAGGCGGTCACTGACTGACTGACTGAGGAAATATTTTGGAGACCATGGATGGATGGAATATGACATGAAATGAAATTCCGTAATTTTGTTACTTGAACAAAGCTGTATACTTATTACTACTCCTCGTCGGCTATGACATTATATATTTTATAAGAGTTCCAATCAGCACGGAAAAAAGTAAAGGGGCTATCATCTTGTATAAAATGTAAAACATATAAAACTAAAAACTATTCTTGACATTTTCTCCACCACTTTTGGAGCCTTCCTTCTTTCCTTCAACTAAGCATCATTATGTATGGAGGACCGTGAAGAAAGAAATCACATCACACATAGTAGCCGTGCCGTGTGGAGAATAAAGAGAGGGATGAAAACAATACGATGCAACGGCTAGGCCATTAAGGGAAAAATGCATCTCTCTCTCTCTCTTGCCGTCTCCGTTTTCATGTACCCACGTTGTGAATCAGAGAAAGAGAGAGAGAGAGATTCTGTGTTTAGCAAACTGTGTTGGCTTGGCTCTCCCCTTGGGTTCAATGAATCACTTTTTGTGGTACTGTCAGTTGACATTAGATTTTTCCTTCGAACCCTCGCCTCGCTCCTTATCCATTTCTTTTCTTTGCAGAGATACGAACGACTTATACTCCCATGATTTTTTTGGGGACCATGGACCGTGTAGGCACGAACGAATGGCACGATATGATTTCAGACTATGTGGAAGTTAGTCAGAGAGAGCAGAGAGCCATGCCCTGCCTGCTGTAGGTTCCGTCCGTGTCGGTCGGTGTCAGTTGTTTAGTTATGCTACGGTAATCTTGGTGCACGTTGGGGTTGGATTAGACTTAATTTCTTGAATGATTTCCATGAAGTCTTACTTTTTCTTTTTGGTTAGGCTTAAATTTTGGCTTTGGCTAGTATAGGTATTATGTTTTGCTCTGCATCCATAGACCAAGCCTTCCGTTGTGAATCCACTACCCAACTAACTAAGCGCCAAGGTAAGCAATAATGTGCGCGTGCATAGATGGGCAAATATGTAGTAGTAATAGTAATTACGTTTTCATCTTCACATCTTCGTCTTTCTCTCAATACTCATAAAAACCCTTTCAAATTTTGCAGGTTTGACAATAGCAAGTCAAGTAATCACAAGTACAATGAAACATACATTCGCAATAAGCTAAAAGTAATTTGCAGCAAGCAGTCTATTCAAAAAACGCCTCTAACTAAATACACAAGTGCTTTTAAGACTACTTTTAAAAACAACATTATTTAGAATTCGCAAACAAACCCACCTTTGACGCTTTTAAAAAACTTTTATTCATGACACTCCCTATGAAAATCAGACATTTTGGTCACAACAACAGTACATTTCATTCATTTTTCTGCCTGGTTGCAGGCAGCAAATACTTACTTGTTTCCTTTTCAAATATTTAACGTCACGTTTACAACCAGCGCGGCATGGCGGCACACCTAGAATAACAGACCCATCCCCTGCCTGGACATATACTTCCACAAAATGTTCAATTCATGCAGTCATAGTGATAACATAGTCATCATGCCTATCAGCACAGTTCGCAATATTTGCTTCTGATAACTTTGCGTGGATAACCCAGTACCTCATATAAAACAAATCAATTGTATCAGTCCGTGTGATTCTATAAATATGGAATGCTTCAAGCACACAAGCATCAAACAAACATGCGAAAAATGCGGGCTACACCGCAGCGCAGTAGTCATCGCATCTCATGAATGAAAACAGACAAATCCATTGTTTTTTTTACTTACTTTTTAAACTCGTGTTTGCACATCTCTGCTGCACAACCCATCCACCAAAGCGAACAGAGCGAGAATTAGCAAACGGCAGAAAATTACGACGACGACGGGTTACCGACCTACAACAGAAGCAAGGATGTTGCATTTGCATTAAATTGCTCGCCGCCCGATCACCTTGGTTCCAGGTCCAGTTTGCCCGGATGGAATGGATGATGGAACACAGGAATAGAATAATGGAGTAATTCCATGTCAGTACCCTCGTGCAGCAGAAGCAATCAAATGCAAGAAGTATGTTGTTGGTTTTTTTTCTGGACTTTTTGGAGGGTCGTTGTTGACTACAAGAGCTCCACAACTTCAGTCCGCTTGCTTGTCCTTCCTTCGTCAGTTAAAAGTTGGGGAGACTTTTTTTTGATCAGACAAGTTATTAGCTTGCTTGCACGTTGCACGAGCTGATATGTATATATAACAAGTAAAATATGTATAGATATATGGATACATGTATGTGTAATTATGGCAAGAATGTGTTGTGCGTTTTCCCCTCACCTCCTCATTGCAAAAGAATTGTTGAGAGAGAAGTGACTGTGCTGTGTGGCGAGAGCCTGGTAGTCCAGCCATCTGCTCGGTTTTATTCTTTTTTTTTCTCTCTCTCTCTGTCTGTTTCCCTTCGTCAATGCTTTTATAGCTCAACAGATTTTTCTGAGGGTTTTCATGTCCTCCTGGTTCTGGTAGCACGAGAGAAGACGCAACAACGACGCTTAGGTGTTATATAGTGAAGGGGAGCGAGCAAAAATAAAAAGTTTTGGTCCGTGCCAACTTTTATCAAGGATCAAGGAGCTCTGGACACAAAAAAAATAATATAAATAATATCAATTCACGCAATAAAAGCCCCCCTTTTGCGGATACGTAGAAAAAAAACGAGCCCTTGAACCCACAGATAGGGTTCATTTGATACCGGAATGACATGCTTCTTTCTATACATTTGTAGTAAGCATATAATATAATATCATCTAAGCACTGTACACAATTCGAAATTGCATTCTGACAGCACGCATTGCATCTCAAAGAAAAGAAGGCATTTCAAGAGAGCTAGTAAGGGCACCTAGCCAACATGGAAAAAATAGGCAGTCTGGTTGGGACTGGGACGAAGGCTGACGAAGGGTACAATTGCAACTTGTAGCTCGGACGGAGAAGAGGAACGGAAAAAGCAATGTTTCAACCTTTATCCAACTTATATATTATTATTTTCACCCCTGTCTTCAAGAAATCTATTGTAAAACTGTGACAAAAAAATATATCACAAATTTTCAAAGACACTCCGCTCCAATTTTTTTTCCTCCTGGGGTGGGAACCTCTCTGGAAGGTTTAGTCTGAGAATCTGGGGTTTTTGATTTTAATAATATAGGTGCATAGATATATCTCCTTTCTAAATGCTCATTTACACAACTTTGAGAAGAAATCAAAATTGGGGGGATTTTTGGGAAAGGGAAACTTTTTTTTTATTGGACGCATATATTAAAGTCAAATCCCATGTCGCAAGGGTTTGAGAGGATAAATTCCGTATTTTATTTAAAAAATAAGAAGAAGAAGCTAATTTTCATGGTTGAGGAGATTATGATGGCATTCGATGTTCGTTGACACTTTGCTGGGCTAGCAGTTGGGCATTGGAGACTTATGAAGATATGGAATGGCCTTGCAGCCTGCTTGATTGCATTTGTAAAATGCACGAAAAAACAGAGGAAAAGAAACGGTTAAGTATTTATTACTTCCATGATGACCACTAGCAATATCTGATTTTCGCGTACCAAGCACAATTACGTTATTGAAATTCCTTTGTTTTAAAGGAAGCTTTCTCTCTGGCCCTCATTAGAAACAGGTCATCAGTTTCACCTTTTGACGAATTTTCGTTGACTTCCCTATGCAGAGCCCCAGAGTAAATCCAATCATTTCGAAAAGCTACTTTCATGGGTTGTTGTTCCACTTTTCATTATACGACTTGTATTAATATCTACACATATGCAAATCTTAAAGCTAGCATTGCATTGGTTTGTAGTCCCAAAAATACAACAAGGAGTCCAAAGACAAAGAAAACTCCTTTAAAGGGGGTTGCTTGCACTAACATTCATCACTTCTTCTGGATGTTTCCATTGGTGTTTTACAAGACGCCAAATAGGCAAACATTATTGGTTGTTGGGTTTGACCTCATTCTGATGAACCTTTAATTGAATCCAAAATCCATGAATCCTCGGCCTCTCGCTAATTATGACGGATCCCGATGTCGATGACAAGAGTCGATGTCGGACCTTCCGGTGTGTCAATAATGTCTTGTGTTGTGTTGTGTTTATAACGCAAAAATATCAAGCTGTTTCATATACAAGGGAAAAGGTAGCACGAATTTTATATCTTATCTACTTACACCTCCAAATTTAGACAGGCCGCTGACCTTTTTATATTCCACGATGTTCCATGCAATATTCCAACTTCCAACGCGACTACCTATCCTCCTTACAAATCAATCATAAACCTTCTCATCAGTACCTGTATTGAATTCCTATTCACAAGGTTTCTTCTCTCGCCTTTCTTCACAGCCAAAACCAACGCTAACTTTATTCATCAACCGAAAATGACTGAAATGCATTAAACCAGTGTCTCGGCCGCCGCCGCATTAGCAAACTCGACAAAAGCACATAATATGCAACAAGCACCAGTAGTGGAGTCGATCATGATGCTACTATGCTGCTGAGAGATTCATCAAGACAACCAGGAAAATGGTCCGTTACTACCTACCACACACAAGCAATCAAGTTAACAATCCCACCCCACATGATACTATTCCCATGCAACTAGGTAAGCATTTTACTTACTCCTCCGCTCCACTTGACCAATGACTCCCAGGTCTCCCTAGTGGATCACTTTGTGAATCTCCTCTAACGAACTGGTAAATATTGTCTTGCTGACATTGCAGTTGGGGCCCATTAGAGTGCTCTCACGTGTCCAAAGCATCCCACAAACCAAGCGAAGAAGCAAGCAAGCAAGTTTCAATTCATCAGTTGAGTCAGATATGAGCCAAAACTAAAACTCAGGTTCAAGTTGCAAGTTGCACTGCACACCTATCGCATTTACGTACTATTATCTGTCTGTGTCTCCTCTTTCTTATATGGTGCGGTATTATTGTTATTTTTTTGGCGTACCATGATGCATGAATCTCCTCTTGTATAGACACTTCCTCATATCCACAAAAGCATTATTACCTGTATAAAATATGATATGATGTGATGCTTGCTGAATGCTGGCTAATAATATGCAGCCAGCATGTGAGAAATTGAGGATTTTGACGAACAGATTTTTGAGCATACGACGACGACGTCGTTCATGTGTCTTTTCCTCCTGCTCTTTCCTGTGATTCCTCCTCTGATCTGATCTGATGAGATGATGATGCTGATGATGCTTTCATTCACTCATTCTCAGCTCATCGTTGTTCCTTCTCTCTTCTCTCTACAAAATTAAGGGATATACAATACAACACCACGGCGATGCGATATATTGTTTTCCTGATGGCTCAGCTCTGTGTCTGACGATACACCAGAGGTCCGAGATAAATAAATAGAGGGAGGTACGGGAATTTCAAAAAAGGATTTAGCATTCCCTCAATTCCCTGATTTATCAAAAAGGAGGGATATTGTATTATATGGAGAAGTAAGAAGTGGAGGTACTGCAGGTGTGTGAGTGAGTGTGTTGTGTATGTTGTACGAGTATTCGAGTATGTGTTCGTGAGTGTGCGACGGAATGGAGGTAGAGAGGGTTCCCAAACAGCATCATCATCATCATCATTTTGCTGGAATTTAAAGGAAAGTGTCATGGAAATATTTAAAAATTGCAAAAAATAAGAGGGCGTCAGTTGGAGCCAAACTACACATAGTATTAGGATTGTTGAGCAGAGTTTTACACAAGTTTTAACAAAAATATAGACAAAATAGAAAAGACTGAGATGCCTTAATTCAACATTTTATTTTAAAGAAAACTCTTACATTGTACATCTTAAATGTGGACATTTTTTTACCGTAACATAAAATAATAATAATAATAATATATAGTTGTTTTTGATGGTGTGGAGTGGAGTGGAGGGCTCGTATTCAAGTTCCTTTTTGTTTTGTAGTTGGTATGGTAGTAGTGGAATAAAAAGTGGAGGGAGAGAAGGTGGCCCAAAAAAAATGAGGCGGAGGAGGAGATGAGAACTGAGAATTTTATATTATTATGCTGTTGCTGTGGTGAAGTTTATCAAGTTTAGGGGCACCAGCAACTGTGGAAAAGAGGGTTACGTTACGCTCATATCTGTCATCAGTAGTTTTATTCCTTTTTATAGAGAAAAAAAACAACATTTCCGACACCTTCAACTTATAAACTTTTAAGCAAGACGGAGAGGTTTTAATATTTTTTTATTCCTTGACTAACTACTATAATATATTATTGGCTTGCCCAACCGCAACTTTTTGTCAACGACGGCTTTTCGTTCGATCATAGTATAGACTATTATATTTTGAAAGGAATAATTTTGGAATATCAGTCATCAGTCAGGTGGAGAGCAGGTGGCAGGTGCTTGAGCCAGCAGCTCTCGGGAAAATGAGGACATTGTTGTTTTAACCCCTTCCTTGTAAATATGAAATAGTCGGGATATTTATTATTAAAAAGTCATTGGCAGTTATCAGTCGGTGGTGAGTATTGTATTGTTGCACAACCAAAAACGCATACTTGCACAACTTGTTGGCTGTTGATTGATGTCTTCTTGTGTTGACAGAAGAAAGAAACTCTGGGAAGGAGTAATAGTAAGAGTGCAACACTCAAGAATTAGATGACTGATAGAGTGAGTAGTAGTTATGCTATGAATTAGAGGGAACGGGAGAGAGAGAGAGGAGTTCTAGTTAGTTAGTTAGTTAATTAATTAATTAACGGCAACCATGGCTAACGTAAGGGACAGTGATATATCCTTGTGGCTTCACAACAAACTTGGTTCAAATGAGTCATGGACTAGTGGATCGATTAGCTCCCAGCTCAATCCCGAAGTCCTTCGAAACATTAAAGAGTGCTTTATTGATTTACAAACGCAAGTCAAGCTGAAACTGTTGCTGTCATTTTTTCATATTCCGAGGAGAAACTTGGAGGAGGTAATTAATATAAACAAAACAATCAACAATCCTATAATACATAATATCCTAATCCTAAAACGGTCATGCAATGCAATGAATAATAATTTACGACTATTTTAAAGTATAATTTTAATTGCTGATTGGGTTTCTAAAATGTTTTGTCGTGTTGACTTGTATGAATTATGAATAATATGAATGCAAATTATAGTGGAAACGAGAGCTGGACGAAATAATAGAAGTTGCTATTGCGGACAGTGAGCAATGGGTAGCAATGTTGGCAGAAATAATGAAGCCTTATCCGTCCTCGGGGTGTCTCAATTTTGAACTATCGTCAGCAGAAAATGATGATAATAGAAGGATATTTCAAGATCTCGTTGCTGAAGTAACCACAGAATGTAAGCTATTAAATGGGTCATTTAAAAAAAAAATATTATGGATGGATAGTAATTATTAGCTAATTTGGGATACATAGGGAGGCTGTTTGTGATGGAGTAATATAATAATTTAATATTCTTGCAGTGAAAAGTGCAAAGGACTTAAATTTACTTCCTATTGAGTGCCACTATTTAAATAAAAATGCTTTGGTCACAGTAGTTGGTCAGCAGGTTAGCATTTTTCAAGTATAATATATTGTAAAGTACCCACTGATTTCATTTTTATTAGTGTCATAATATAAGGGTTATTATCAATCGTCGTTAATCGTTAAATCCTATTTCGAAATGTTTTTTTGCAGAACCAACCGGTGAAACATTTTACTGTTAAGAGAAAGTCCAAATCTGCTATTTTGAGGGCTGAGTTGTTACAGAAAGCCGCTGACGCTGCCAAGACCAACTTAAAGAAAATTCCGGCTCCGACGATACCACTTAGAACCAGAGGAATGCCTAGAAAGATGACTGATACAAGTAATTTGATCACATCTTACTATTACAATAAAGCTTTGTTATTATATTTGTGCTATGTCACTAATATGTATGAATTTTCGTGGAAATATGGAGAAATTGATTTGCTTATTATCATAATTTTTGTCTTCCAGCACCACTTAAAGGAATTCCAAGTCAAGCTTCCATCAGCTCGTACACCCACAATGCCGGCCTCAATTGCTTCGAGAACACTCTCGAGAACACCAGCAGGCAAGAAGGAAGGTGGTGTTAAGTTGTTGGAAATCACTGAACAACCTGTAGGTTTTCAAATGCAAAAACGGCGGAAGAAGGCGCAAGGTAAGCCTTGTCTAGGCTATGTAATGTGTAATGTGCATATGTCTTTCAGATCAATCTTGAATAAATCTACTATTTAAACCCCTTCATTAAATAATTTCTTGTAGAAGTGGAAGACACTAAGAAGTCTGGCAGTATTGAGGAATCTACGTCTGCAACTGAAACACCAGATTATGCAGCTGGTTTAAGCTCAACAGTGAGGCCACCCACGCCTCCGCCGCCAACTCCACTCAACCCACCACCAACACCGTCTCCGTATCATCCGCCTACGCCTCAACCGGTTGTGGCGCCACCCACGCCTATCGTGCAGTCAACTTTTGTAAGATCTTCAATTCCGGAGGGACCGCCTCCCACCCCCAATCCTCAACTTCCAAATAATCCGGAACCTACCACTCCAACTACACCTCTTGCGACCGCTACCACTGGCTTTCATCCTGTTACGGTTAACCCACCTGCAACTAATGTTGCACAAAGACATAAGGTAATTCATTCCAAGTGTTTAACAGACGCGTTAAATGACATTTGCAAAAGTTAAATCAATTAATTAGTTCCAGGTATGTAATAATTTATTTGTCTATCTCGTAGATACCGCTGGTTCCTGTGGGAGGACCGCAACCAATGACAAAAACCGTTATCTTGCAAGTCCCTACCAACCAAACACAACAAATCGTTACACTTTCGGTTAGAAAAATAAATTGGTTAATTACAATATATAAAAAGTAAAATGCCCAACGGGTTTATTATAATGTGGGGTTTAAATTTTATAGAAAGAACTCATGGAGCAAGCTCAAGAAATATTTAGAACTGCAAACAAAGCCACTCGTCCTGAGAAGGAGCATATCCTAAAATTTATGGCTGGTACACGAGGTAAGTACTTAATTACATTTTAGAATCTTTCAGCGATTACCAACAAGTCCCTCAGTGACCATTTGTTCACACTCTATTTTTATGTTTTTCAACAGAAAACCCGTGCCCCGAGTTGGGTAGCATTGTGACAATCAAATTGAGTGAACATGAAGAACAACTTAGGCAAAAAGACGGTACTATTTTATCATTTTCCGTGGAAACTCATTTCCAAATGAACTACAAAACGGGCGAGTGGAAAGTGATACAGAAACCACCAAAAATCGACAATGCAATTTTACATCAGCAGGTCTTGCAAGCTGCTAACATGTAGTTCGTAACGTGTAGTTTTAATTTTTTTTAAAATTAAGTTATTTTAAGGTAATGTACATTGTAAACAGGAAATTAGTCTTCGACATTGTAGCGGATTTTCTCTGCATTTATATATATATATAAACACAATACCGTGCCCGAACTGTTGTACTATTATTAATAGCATCATCTCTCGTTGACAATTGATGGCTCTACAGCAAGTCGGATTCGAATGTTTTATGTAGGCAAACTATTATTACATACTGATACAACGACTCCTTGAAAGACAAAAAATTGTTGGTTTTATATTACATTGGAAGTTGAACTTCCGAGAAAGTGAGAGAGAGAGAGAGAGAAACCTTCAACAACTTAACTTCATGTGGTTTTTGTTGTTTTTGTATGTAATATATATTGAAATCCCTTTGATTCCTCGCAGTCATGTACAACACTTAAGGTTTTAATGAATATATTCAGTACTTTTAAAAAAGCTTTTCTGATGTGATGAAAATTGATATAATGTTTTCGTAATTAGGTGAGGGAACTACTACGCGATATTATTCGTTGTCATTTGTATAAACACCTAAAGTACATGGTACTACATATTATATGTATACTTGTGACTAAAAATATTTTAGGCTTCCAACATATATGCAGAAATTATGGAGTGGACCATTTTTATATTGAATACAGAATGAACAAGATGAAGAGGTTCATATATATAAAATAAATATATTAGTGTACGATGTTCAAAAAAAAATTTGCTAACTTCTTCAAACCGACTTTTTTGACTAGTGTACTACAAGCTATTCATGGAATCAAAAAAAGAAAAAAATGTTATGAGTGAACTATATTCGTACTGATTGAAGAACACACTTATTATTATGCAACATGCAACTTTCTCAATGATGATGATACAACAATGTCACGATAAGTATATATTATTATGATTCATGGATAGCAGTCTAGAGAAGAACAAGAAATAAAAACAAAACTATGATGTTTTGTGTTGCATTATTCTTTTTTTTTCATTGTTGCTTAATTTACAGCATGAAACGTATATATAAACACATTTCTGATGATTTACAAAATTACAGGGAAACAAGAACTACAAACTCAAAAATATAAAACTCCTCTCTCTGTGTGCAGGTTATTACAGTAGCTACGAATGAGTAGTTTCTTCGCCACCGCCATCATCTACTTGGCTACCCCAACCACTGCCGGTCGAATTACCCGTTCATGGAGTTTATATCCCAATTTAGACACAAAAATGACTGTTCCCGACTCCTTTCCCTCAACCGGCTAGAAAAAAGAAACAGTAGTCAATTCGAAAATAAAATAAGTATATTACGCACGACAGTTAATTTTAAATTGCGCATTTTAAATTAACTTTATTAACCTGGTGAACCACAGCTTCATGCTCATTTGGATTGAACTTTTGATCCACAGGATTAATTTGCGATAGACCATGTGACTGGAACACCTGATGATACCATCCCCCAAAGTAATAAATTAAAGATGCCAATGTTAGCATTTTCTTTAGAATGGGAGACTTTAAACATAATCTTAACTTTATGTGTAAATATGATAACAATCACACGTGCCGTCGTGCCGTGTGATGGTGTGATCTTAGCATACCTGAAGGAGGCGCGACTCGGTCATGCTTAATCCGTCGTAAAGATTTTTGAGATGGGAATTGTCACTTGCCAGTTGATCCTTAGGAACGCTGTCTATTGCCATTCGAAGGATGTCGCTAATCTGCAATGTAAAAAAGCAAAGACATGAACAACCTAACTCACATCAGTTTCTTATTCAGTTAATTATAATATGCTGAGAAATATTTGAAATTAAAAAATAATGTGCTTAGGCATATACCTCCGTCATATCCTTACAGAATCCCTGGATAGCATACAGCTTAGAATCGTTAATTTGCTTGGTTAAGCGAGTTCTCAAGTTTTCAGTCTCAGCCAAAGCACGCAAGTACTTATCCTGCAACAAGTGTATCAATCAATAATCGTTCATTTCAAACTTCCAATACTTCCAAGGAATCCCAAAAATTAGTTAGAATTAGAATTAGAGTGACAACATACTTCAAACTCGCGACTTTTCGCCAACAATGTAGCATTCTCAGAAGCTGCCTTGTTCACCTCCTCCCTCAACTTCTTCTCGACTTCAGACTCCCCCGACCCGGCCGCCGCCTCCTCCACCACGTTGGAATCGCTGGAAGCAGGTGGTTTAGCATTATTTGGTGCAGTACTACTATACATCCTGAACTTGAGAGCAGCATAATAGCTTTGGGAAAAGCTTCTCGAACTTTTCATCACACCGGGCGTTGACGTAGAGCCAACAACAGAACGTGCCAAAAGTGGCAATGCCTTCAGTAACATGGAATCCATGGCCATCCTAAATCAAACAAGACTCAAATAGTATATTAAAAAATATCAATTCAATCACGCTGGCTAATCAACTGAAACCTCCATCCAACCCCACAATACTCTGCTTATTATTCCCAAAAATTTAAATCGGCAGCTGCTTCAAATATTGATACAGCATCATTCATAGTATATTAAACTAATACTTTCAACTTTAACCGACATTATTATAAATTATTGTACAACACTGCTAAATAAATTCCCAAATTAAATCACATCCCATTAACACCTGATCAGAGACTTTCTCCTTCTTCAAACTTGTTATTCTATTGTAAATTGATGAACCTACCTCATCTTCCCTAGTCCCCTCTTCCAATGATAATAAATCAGCTGCCTCTTCAAATCCTTCGTTCCAGAGACACAATCAATAAACCCGTTCACAATCAACAATAATTGCAGTTAGTGGTTGGAGGTCAAGGTCACCCAAGGATTTGGATTTAGTGTGGTCAACCAACACCCACGTCCACGTGTAGCTGTGAGATTTATTAAAGAAAAAAAAATCTATATTAAACCTCGGTCACACAGTCAACATTACTTCAACGGATGAGATGATGAAATGACTAACTCACGACGAGCCAAATATTCTTGGACTTCTTGTCACTTGCAATTATAATAATATATATCCCAAAATCCCAACCCAACCTAACAATCCCAATTTCTACTTACAGCGAATTCTCCAAGTCCCAAAAACACGTGGGCCACCACTACTACAATACACTCCAAGTTTAAAGCACAGCCCAAAAAGTGGCAAAAAGGTAGAAATTGAATTGGATCCTCTCCTTCTTCTGCAGCACAGATTGAATCAGCGATTTATAGATCGAGTTGTGGATTTTCTGCCCTACTTCCAAACTTCTTGTCACTCACTCACTCACATGTAGC
>JAANSN010002081.1:0-26893 GCA_036850665.1 Dicranocentrus wangi | reverse complement strand
AGCATAGCTATTGCGAATCTGAAGTTCCGGAGTGAGTACTAACTGGGGAAAACTCTGAAGTTTTGTGTCTTTACGCTGGGCATAACTGAGCATATCACTCACCCAACATAACTTCACAAAGTTCACAAAGTCTTTGTGTCAATCAAAGCAATTCATTAACCCACCCCCAAAAAATGTTGATTTAACTTTCCCAAGACTTTCCCATATGCATCTGTTGGTAAAGGACATTTGTCCCGGACTTTTTTCATACCATTTCATACCATTAAAAATGAGCCTCCTCCAGCCTTGTAATCCCTTGTAACTTTATGTGTTGTGGGACAGAATTGAGTTGAGATGATTCAATGGGCATGCAGTTCAATGACGCAATTACTTACACAGCAGATATAAGTATTTATATATTATTTTACATATTATTTTGATCAAAACTTTGAGTCCCTGACTGAGCCTGTCATGATGGCTGCATGTAGCAGGTGTATGCCACAAAGTTGATCTTGTCAGTAGCCACTTGAAACAGCCAGTACGCCCGCGCCCTCCCCTTTTCCCACTATATCAACCAAAGCCGTTATACAACAGGTGTATGTCAACTGTGTTCCATTCCAATTCAAGGGAGAATCAATCTGTTCTCACATTTATTTGAAAACCTTTTGTCTCTCCCAACAACGCCATGAACCCGTGAAAAAACCTGAGGAATGCACTCGAAAAGATGATGGATGCTAGTAATAAAATTGGTGCCGGTTGAATTATGGAGTGGAAAACAATAGTTGCACGTTGCACCACATTTACATGATTCTCTCGTTTCCGACCTACGCAATCGATTCACAAGCCATTCATTATGCACCCAACGTGTCCATCCGATCCATTGTTTGTGCATATTTCATGGTGTAGGCTTGCTGGGAGGAAGTGGCAAATCTTTGCACGATCCAGGAGGCCTCACTTGTCATGAAAATTGTTGGTTTATTTGATTGCTCTTCTTGCTTCAACCAAAAGCCTTTAGATTATATTGCGGTACTTGTCCTACCAAACTTAAGTAGTTGTAGCCTTCATGATCTGATCAGTCTAATCACTCATTCACTCCGCAGCAGCCACTGAACTGGAGGGACATGGACATTGTCCCCGAATGAAATTAACACTACTACTGCCTGCCTCTGCCTACTGCCTACCATCTCAGCATGACCCTGATTTCGGGCAATATTTTAACACTCCTCCATTCTGCACTTTACACAATTACTGGTTTTGTGATGAATGCTGGTGCATGTACGAGCCATCACCGCAAAATTGTAGCATGAAGCACGCTGCATGAATTAGGTGCTCCATTTACAAGAAGTAGAAGCAGGGTTTTTGGATGGACCATTTGAATTTACAAGTTGAATTTTATACGCTTCTGTTCCGTACGTGGTTTGGACAAGTTGAAGAGGATCAGGTGTGGAGTTTGCATGGAATGAGAAACCCTTCATTTATAACGGGAACGGGAGTAGGTGAAGCAAGCAACTAGGCGGGTAGGTATGTAGGTATATAGGTAGACTACGCACTACACTACACACATGAGAGCCACATCAATCAACAACGGTCATTCCATTGTCTTTGCTCTATTCCTGGCTCCTTCACTGCTCACGTTCATATTCATCATGAGTGGTGAGGGTTTATGTATGCTTGTCTTTCATACGTAGCTAGCCCAAACCCAAGACGAAGGTTGTCCCTTCGCTCGCCCACCTTCCCTGCATGCAACTACCTGGCAAGGGAAAGCAAGAGAGGGGACCCGATCGAAAACCAAGAAGCATGAAATGAACACCGTTAGCTGGCCGCTCGCTGCCTGGAGGAAGACCCTCTCAGTCTCATTGTACCAAGTTGACAAAAATAGGCACCTTCAGTCAGATTAGCTGGGAGTACCCTATTGTTCACATGAATGAGCAAGATGCATATGCAGTAGTGCACCATAACAGTGCCACGTACGGGTTGCTTTGTTTATGTTAGCAGCACCAAAGTAGCGGTCCCTTCTTGCCCTACTATCATCGATCCCTGCAAACAATCAGGTTACTAAAGGTATGCATTTTTGGCTTTCTAGGTCAGTAAGCTAAGGGGCTATGCATCATTCCAATACTCCGTCCGTCCGTATCCAGTAAATTTATAAATTGGCCAAAATCATTCGGGATGAGGTCACTTCGATACAAGCCTTCGTAGCCACTACACGAGTGGTCGCCAGCCAATTGAGTAATTTCAATAGTGTTGCTGCTACGCCGCGTGTGTAGCTGCTGGAGCTACAGCATAATAATGAGTGCGCCAACATGCCGATCTCTTGCCCTCCTTGGAGTCCTTCTCGCCATACTAGGTAATTCACCAGAACTTAATTTATTGTTGTAATAAATAAATGGGAAATGCATGTGAATTTTGCAATGGCTTTCGACAAAATCGCAGATTGCAGCGTGTCCCATGTGCTGAGAAGCGGCTCATTGCCCAACAAAAAGGGTCCCGGGGGTAAGCCATGGCCCGGAAACCAACTCACTGTCAAACCCACCGGAAGTCATCGCCCACAACACAGCCAGGCCCAGCTGAGTAGCCTGAATTCCCCCGTCACGGAGCCGGTGGTCGCTGCCTTGGAATCCAGTCTCGCTCATAATAATTTTAGTCAGGTTCCGCCGCTTAATTTTGTCTCCTCCCAATCCACCTTGGCAAACAGCCAAAGTCAGTCTATTGCAACCAGCAACTCGGGTGGAGAGCAGACGGTGGTGGTCCACTCGAACCACACGTCTTGGAATGAGGTTGGAAGCACCCATCCGCCGCATGAAGACGCAACAAGTCCTTCATTAGAAACAGTCCTTTCCAGCGTTGCTCCTCCTCCTTCTGAAAACAACATGCCCGTGCCGGTTGCTCCAGAAGAATTGAGTTCGGATGATGCTGTCCAAGCCACTCCAGCCTGGATGGACAGCGAGGAAGCGATTGCTCCAGTGGATGACAATGCTCTCCCTGCTGATTCTTATTCCTCCGTTCAAGAGTCCCCCAGTTTGGAAGAGTCTCATAATAGCCCTGTAGAGACGACGGATAATTCAGCACCCCAAACCAGTTGGTTAGTAGAGAGTAGTGGACAACAAGATGGGAGTGGTCCGACGAGTGGTGGCGCTACCCAACCCCCTCCTTTTGACGTCGAGCAGGTTCTCGCACAAGCAACTTTGCTCTTTGGAAACTTTGATCCTGACCAAGTGGAACAAGAGCTTGACGCGGAGTTGGTAGAATCAGGAGTTGAGCAAGTCATTGTGCCATTGGCAGCTGAGGAGAATGCTCCTATTCCTTCCCCACCTTTTCCGGAGGCATCATCATCATCATCATCGTCACAATCCGCAATCGAAATAACAGGGGAGGAGGTTGCTGAAACACCGGAGCCAACTGCGCAGCAAGTACTACCTCCGAATTCATCCCCAGACTTGCCGGAAGGAGTGAATAAGCCAGAGGTTTATCATCAGCCTGGTGAATTGCATCACGTGGAAGCTGGTAGTGAAGCTGGGGGAGCCGCTGCTCCACTGCAGGAACCGGAAGTCGACGAACATGCACCACAACAGCCAATCCAGTACTTCACACCTCCACTCCAACCAGTTGAGAGTGGCAGCGAGTTTATTGGCGGGGATGAATTTGCAATTGCTGGAGCTATACCTGAGGAGGAGGAGCTGTCAGGTGCAAATCCGGAGTCGACAGCAGATTCCTTTGGAGATGCGCAAAACCATCATCAGACTGTGGTTGAAGAGAGTGATCAAGGTGGAGAGATTACTAGCACTGAAATTGATCCTGAAAATATTATCCTTGACACTGACACTGTCCTTGGACCAGTGGAGCCACCTCAAACAAGCTCAGACACAGCCGACAATGTGGAACCTCTCCTTGGCTCAATGGAACCCCCTCAAGCAAGCTCGGAAACAGCCGACAATGTGGACACTGTCCTTGGACCTATGGAACCACCTCAAACTAGTTCAGACACAGCCGACAATGTGGACACTGTCCTTGGACCAGTGGAACCATCTCAAACAAGCTCAGACACAGCCGACAATGTGGAACCTCTCCTTGCCTCAATGGAACCACCTCAAGCAAGCTCGGAAACAGCCGACAATGTGGACACTGTCCTTGGACCAGTGGAACCACCTCAAACAAGCTCGGAAACAGCCGAAAATGTGGACACTGTCCTTGGACCTATGGAACCACCTCAAGCTAGCTCGGCAACCGCAGACAGTGTGGAGGAGAGTGATGTGATCCACTTCCACACAAATGCTCCAGCTCCAACACTGACACCTTCGGAGGATGTTGCTCCCATGCAGGCTGCCAGCGAACTTCAGATTCAGTCCCCATCAGAGCACGAACAACAACAACAACAACCGGATCATTCAGAGTTTGAACCACAATGGTCAGCCTTGGAACAGCAGCAACAAGCAGAATCTTCTTCGCTCACCCACTCATCCGTACAGAATCACCAGCAACCTTCATTCTCATTAGCTGATCTTTCTCAAGCGATTAGTGGGATGCCGCTTGAGGCTCTAGGTTCCTCCCCATCAGTTCAGAGTCTCAATAATCTAATAGCCTCTGGAGAACCAGCTCTCCAGATCCTCAGTGAGAGTCATCAAGTGGATTCAGACTCTGCACAGCATCTTGTGACATCAACTACCGATGACACTCTCGAACTCCAATCGGGTTATCTGGTGGGTGTTGCTCTGCAACCTCCTCAGATACACCATAATCACGAAGCCACCTCTCCATCCTCCTCTGCTGCTCATGAAGATGATGGACCTAATACTTCCAATAATGGTTTTGGGGATTCTGGGATTCCCGTTGCCGGTGTGGTCTCTAGCCACCAGATTGAGTCCGCATCCATTTCCCACAGTCATCAGACCTCGTCCTCCACCTCCAATCAACTACTACACGAGTCCACAATCCAGGCCATACCTTACCCGAATGCAGCACCGGATCACATGTCAGTGAGTAACTCGGACGAGGAATCCTCCTCCACCCAGGAAATAATCCTCTCATCTTCTTCCATTCCTCCTCAACCCAATACTCCTGCCCACTCTGGCGACGCAAATTTTGATGCGAATCCACCACAAAGTTATGATAATAATAATAATTTCCAAGAGGAGTCAACCACGAGCAGTTTCTCCGTGCCAAATCCAACAGAAGAACAAGTCAGCGAGGAACTCTCCATTAGTTATCAACAAACTGATGTCCCATCTCCAAATTCCACACAAGGCAGCTCACCAGCAGCACCACCACCACCACCATTAGCTTATGAAGCAGAAGCAGAGAGCGCAGGTGGTGAAATGACGAGTGGAGGCGAGGATAACTTGGATGAGGAGCAAGTCCCAACAACCATTTACCAGATTTTGTCAGGACCGGCTATTCCGACTGAGCAGACCGTGCTCAGTTCCACCTCCACCTATTCCAATGAAAATGCTGAAATGATCAACAACAATTCCCCTGGATTGGAGGCACTGCCGCTCCCAGCGAACAATATTGTGCCTCCTACTGAGGAGGAGGTGGTGGCGCATGGAACAGAAGGAGTTCAGCAACAGGAGGAGGAGGAGGAGGGAGGAGGGGACGACGAGCACTATCCACCGCCATTTAACGTAGAGCAGTATTTTGCTCAAGCAGCGCAATTTCTGGTTGATGATGATCAAAATCTCTTGGACAATACTTCTCCAATTGAAGCTATCGGCTACCCTGCGGCTACTCTGGAGGAGGCGGAATTGGACAGCGCGGAGCTGGAAATCCTTGGACTACAACTCCCACAAGAACCAACAACTTTGGAGGAGGAGGAGGAGAGCGAAGAGGAAGCTGGAAACCCTGTCCAGCAGAATCCATCAAATTCACTACAACTTGACGATTCCCTGACTGGTCCAGGTGGCGAGGTGGAAGGAGACTCAGGGGTTGTCGTCCCTCCCACTCAGCTTAACATGAATTTGCAAGCAGAAGAAGCATTTGAGGCATTTGCGAGTAGACCTGATATCGTCCTTCCAATCGCATATGCCAATGAGGAATTTCATTCACATTCAGAAACAACTGCTCCGGACAGCGGAGAAAAGGAACCCGGAGGTGGTGGTTCTCCACCTTCTGAAGGTGATTTGAGCCTGATACAACAACTACAACAGCAACCCAACCCACTGTTCCATTTTGCTGCCGCGCCACCAGTTTACAACACAGCGCAAGTCTTTGATTCAGCTCCAGCCTCATCCTCCTCGCTTGTGCTACGGGCGTCAACAGAGCCACGAGTCCGACCTGGTAGACCAGGAGGAGGAGCACGACCACCCGTCATGGTTGGTGGTTCCCCACTGCTGTACTCCTACTCCGGTGGGAAGCTAAACATTGGTGAGGAGCTGTCCTTCATAAATGGAAGCATTGCCACTC
Organism: Dicranocentrus wangi; assembly: GCA_036850665.1. Lineage (NCBI taxonomy): Eukaryota > Metazoa > Arthropoda > Collembola > Entomobryomorpha > Entomobryidae > Dicranocentrus > Dicranocentrus wangi. Next base: position 20,518 of record JAANSN010002081.1, on the reverse strand, counting down.
TCAGCTCTTCCAACCAGAATGGAACCTTTTCCTTCCAAGAGGCTGGCAACGGCAACAGATTTCCTCACAACTCCATGGTGGCCGTGTTGGGAAACACGATTTACAACTCGTTTTTGCCACCAGCAGTAATGGAGGGGGGTCCACTTGGGTTCTCCCCAGCAGCCCCCGCTCATCACCAACTCCCATCCTTTGTGACAAGCCAGGCGCACAGCCCTCCACTTCCACTCTCCTCCGGTGTGGCGGCACTCCTCCCGGAAGACTCTAACAGTATCACGGTGAACACAGGCGCGTCCCACTTTCAGAGTCATTACTTTCCGCAAGGTAACAAATACTTACTCCTTTTTGAGCCCTTTTATTCTAATAACAATTTGCTCAAAACTCTCTGTCTGACACTCACAATGGTACTCACTCATTCTCAATACCATTATTTCCGTTTTGCAGACTCGGTTAAAGGTGCAACAATAAGCATAAGTAACGGAAATCTTCGACCTCCACTTGGACCACTGTTCCTTGCATCCGAAGAATCCTTGATCCCGACATTGGAGTCTGAGATTACAAATGTGTCGCCGGCAGATGAGTCTGCTCCTGCTAATCACCTTGAATCTAACATGTTGGCACTACTGGGAGACCAGCGGAAGGGCAAGAGGTCGCCGTCATCACGACCTAATAACAAACCAGTAATCAACCATTTGGACAAGAGAGACTCGTCAGCACTGACTAGCCCCATCATCACAACTGATGAGCCTGCTGCACCAGCTGAAAAAGCAGCATCCGAGGAACCAGCAATCCTGCTACCCCCCAACCCAGAAGTCACTCAGGGTTTTGAGAATGAGCCTGTTGTTCCCCCAGCTCCGGAGAGGCCTGAGCATGTCCTCGACAAGTCCCCCGCGCCCCCAAATGCTCCTCCTCCTAGTGCTTTTGAACCCCCAGTTGTTGGTCCAGGCCTTTCACTCCCTCCACCTCCTCCTGCCTTCCTTCCACCTATGCCAGAGACCATAAGTGTGCCCGGTCCGTCTGCCCTGGAGGTATTATTGCCAGCGGCTCCCCTCGCCCCCACGATGCATGCACCAGTGCTCTCAGGCGATATTTCGGAAATGCTCCAGACGGTGAATGTGAATATGCCGATGCCGGTGGTGCCAACAGTGCCAAGTCCCCCAACTGGTGAATCATCCTCCCATTCCACTCCCGGAGTCGCAAAATCCCCCGGTCGAAAACAACCCCAAAACACTCAATCGTCCAGTTCCAGGCCAGCCGAAAATGCTGGGAATTCACAGAATGGAGCAGTAGTTGCTGCTTCTGCCACACCTCATCACCTGCTTAGTAAGCCAGCACCTACACCAGACTTTGAACGTGTAGTGGAATTGCACCAAAGCATGATGGAGGCGGAGGAGGAGGGGGAGGAGTCTGAGGACGACGATGAAATCTTATCGTCTGTTCATGACAGTGGCAGTGCAGAATCCAGCAGCCATCTGCTGCTTCCACCCGAGAAATCCCACTCAGATTTACCACCAGCTGAGCAAGGTGTAGTAGAAAAGGCGAAACCCGGCCCCCAAAGTCCCCCAAAGGCGACTCCTCCCATCCTTCCAAGTTCCCACATTGAAAAACCGTGTCCTTGCATGGAGAACTCGAAAGAGCCTAGCAAGAACATGATCGCAAGTCCGCCGAGTCCATCACCTGTGCTGGACAGCGTTGTTGCTCCACCTGCGGACTCTGCTCCAGTAAATTCTGTTCGACCTTTAAAGCCAGTGAAGCCTAAACGACCTGGGCGCCCTGGGCAGCATGCCGGCAGCAAGAGCAAACCCAAACGAAAGCCAGTCATCCGCCAAGAATCTGAAATGTCGCCAGAAGAGGCGTCAGCCAAAGAGGAGGCAGAGGCAGAGATTGATGTCAATGAAGATGAGTATCACAATCACAGTGGTTACCCGTATGACTTGGAACAGTCGGACTCGTCAGAATCTGAAACTTCCACGATCTCAATTTTTGGCTGGGAGATCCCCCTTCCCAGGTGGTCCACTTTTACCGACCTTTTTATGAGCTTTTTTGGAAAGAGGTTCAGGACACGCTCAGGGGAATTCGAGTGTGACGTGATGATGATGACGGCTGCGGAATCGCCCGTTCTGAGAAATGAGCTTGAAGTGGACTGGTTGTGCGAGGCCGACACGGGTCGGGCCAGTCTCGGCAAAAGTGATGAAAGCTCCTATGTTTGCAACACGTTTTGCACCTCAAACGGCTTTCATAGCGGGGTTTGCATGCCACAGCGCTCCTGCCTCTGCTACATGACCGAGGAGAACAATTTTGGTGAGACTTATGACTATTATGACTTATAATGACATCTACGCTACGGGGAGGAGTTCATTAGAAGGAATGAGCACTCAGGTGCCACTAATTGTAAGACATCCAGTTCCAGTTCATCATTATCATAAACTGTATAAACTGTGTATTTTCAGCTATAAAACTGGACCGACTTCCAGCCCATTTGTACAACAACAACCAAACGGGAGATAACTCGTCGTCTTCCGACAAGTCGGAGGAAAGTGCAACGTCGTCAGATTCATCATGTGACGACTGCAGTTGTCTAAACTCCTGCAAAGCTAATGGGAAATATATCGGATACTGCACCAGGACCTGTTATTGTGGAAATCCATTCTACAATGAGCATTCCTCCTCCAAAAATGTGAGCCCACCCAGGAGGATATAATATAATCACTGCTTTAACATACATTGCATCGCCCAAGTGATCGCCATGTTAGAAATTAAATGTAGGCGTAGGTATACCTATTCATTAACTATGTGTCCGTCAAATATTTATTATTATTATTTATTAATTTTTCATCTATTTATTTATTTATTTATTTATTTATTCACCTATTTATTTATTTATTGAATTGAACTACTTTACTTTACTATATGGTCATTCAGGTCATTGCAAAATAAAAGAGTTTGCAAGATAAGCTGCTGTACCTTGATCCCTATCGAATTTAATAGCATTTAAACTGTCAAACTTCGCCAACTCACCGCTTTGCTTGCCTTGAAAAGTTATGACAAGAAGAGCGAATATTTATGATGACCCTTTGCAAAAACTGACGAATTAATAGGAACTAGTTTTCCCATTGCCGCAAATGCGACAGCAGCGTCATTCATTTAAAGGATGATAATAAATTTCGCCTTCGTAGCATGTAAAGTTGGAACAAATGAACAATTAATTACAGAATGAGCCAGTTAACGTACATGCATTTCTGATTTTAGATAACTTGCGTAACATATTAAGCAACCTTTGTTGACATCTGTGGGTCATTGAAGTCAAATTTATAGTATAAAATGTGTGAAATAGTTTTTGTCTGTATTTTGCATATTTGTTTGATGAATTTTACAGCGATCTGGCTGGAGCTAACCGTCAACTACAGCAAAAAACATTGATCATGTTGTAGCTTTGACCTTTAATTTAAAATTATGTGAATGGAACTTTTGGAAAAAACTATCTGGTAGACACTTGCCCAGTTAATTGCGAGTAGAATGATAGCTCATAAGTGGCTGTACGACAGGAAATAAAAAACCTGCCTGCCAATGGAAATGACCAACATTTTTGCAAAATGAGCTTAACGACTGCTTGTGATGCGATACTGGATTCGGCTGCACCCGAAAAACGACCACTTGGGACGCGACAATGGGTGCGCCTGCACCCGCAAGAAAAATGCAACTAGCCGAAGCTTGGTTGCCTGTTACGCGACTCGTGGTCTGTCTGTATTGCCATAATATACCTATGGTGCACTATACTACACACATGCATGGTGCTTGGATGGAGCACCCGACCCGTCATGAGTTAGAGTTTACAATTAGGTGCAACCTCTGGGAATACTATCTTCAAAATTTGGTTGGGTTTTTTCTGTAAACTTTGGATTGCCTTGTTACACTCAACGTCAACAGTCAACACACATTACATGACGTTGCACCTGCAACCAGCTCACAATGCAATCCTAGGCAAGGACTTAGGAACTGGCCTGGATCCGTGCTTTTCGTCAATACTTTTCATCGCAATCACCACAATCTCGTACTGAGCAGGTTTTGTAATTTGTCACCTTGGCCCACAAGTGAGGTGAGACCAAAGGTTAGGTGCGTCTTCTTTGAAATACGTGAGTGTGGAGAACGCACTTTAAGTGGGAACCAAAGGACAGGCGGTTGAGCAGTGGTCATGCATGAGGCGAGGTCATCATCATTATGCCACATAGGTAGGGCTTGTTTGTCCTCATTAACGTACACGAGAAACGAGAATGCATAGATAAATTATTATTAGATACTTGCTTCGACACAATGTCCAGGGAATGATTTTTAGTCGAAACTTTATTTATTAGCCAATATCTACCAGTACAATACAATCTTTGATACTTTATTCATTCTGTCACATCTTAAAATGCTGCACCACCGGATCATGGTCAGTCAGTATTAACATGGGAACTTACGACTTGACTTTTAAATTAGCGAATTTATACAGGGAATTAATAGAAAACGGGAAGCGGAAGCACGCATAAGATGACGAGACAAGAATGAGTTCGTGGATGCAAGATGACTTGCTTACACCCAGTGAATATCACGCATATATTGACTCTATCAGCTCTCATGTTGATAACCGAACAGCGTCCTCAGCAACTGAAGCTTAGGCACAACAACAACTTAGTGAAATTAACAATAAATAGAGGTAGAAGAGTTTATATTCAGTCAGAAATGAGGGAGAGAGTGTGCATTGTGATCAAGATAATTATAGGAAAGGCAGGGAAGAGAAAGTGTAACCTATTATTACTCTATTTTCAATGCATCAGGCAGAGTTTAGTAATCTTTATAGAAATAGTTATATAGTGGCCGTAACTAACTGGTGAAAGAGAGGTTATTTTTGAAGCCACATAATTTTTGTAGAAAGTGATTGATATGCAAATAGGTATGAGTAGGACTTTTGTCCAACATGCAAGTTTTAGTTAGTGCCTCAGCAAAGATGAAACTATGAAGCTGCGCGTGTGTGGGTTAGTTGAAGGAAAGCCTGCAGTCTATTATGTAACGGTAGGGAATGCAAGTCTATCCAAGAAGATAATATAACAGAAAAGGGCAATAAAGATTAAGATAAGCTAAAGGAGTGGTAGGAATAGAAATAGGTAATGATAAGAAAGAAAGAAAAGAGAATAATTGAAAAGCTGTCAAGTTAATTAACACTTTCTTTAGATATATTAAAGTTTCAAGTGTTCCCCGTCGGCCTCTACTAAAAATGATCAAATTCAAATTAGCGTGCTCCTTTCTTTATTAAGTATGTTAATCACTGAGGTTGCGGCTAAACTTGCATACACCGTACCACAATTACAGACTGCATCACAATTGCAATTGAATTTCAATTTACTCACGGCAACTCCCTGCCTGCCGGTTGCTTGTTGGAGGTGCCATGGTGCCAACTGCGTCAAGTACTGCTTCCGCTCCGCCCAGGGTGAATGGAAGTCGCCGTCGCCACCTCTTATTCTCCCTCCAAGTTGAAAACCTTCTGGAAAAAATTTCTGGTAGCACAGAAAATCCACTTGGCCCGGGTTAACCTGAAAGACATACATTATTACAAGGAAAAGGGAATTGTAGTAATGTTGTCAGTTGTATTGTAATAATTTTAATTGACGAAGGTAATTAACAAGTATAGAGTAGGTATCCCTTTCTTTACATATAACGGATCTCTTACAACATGTCTTGGCTAACCATCTGCCTCCTCCCGACTGGTCCTCCTCTTGTCTTCCTTTCTTCCGCTCCCTACATCAATCAGTACATGAGCATCACACCATTAATATCCTTGTTCATTACAATCAGCAGCAGCACACATTCTTTTAAAGTTCGTAGTAATGCAATTGTGTTGTGGTGATAAGTCAACCAGAAGTTGTAGCAGGCATATTACATATTTATGATGGACTAGTCTCTTACCCTCTTTTTCCGCCTCGTTGTCTTGCCACTTGCTCCACTAGCTTCACTCTGGCCTCTCCAGCTTAGCCCTCCTTTTGTGATCTCCTCCCCGCCCCCTTCATGTTTGCAGTCACTAAACAAGGGATCCCCATTCTGGACTGGGCTCCTGCGATGCCACCCCCAGGCGGTCGTCGTCGTCAGCTTCAACATTCATATTTCTGAAAAGAAATGTTGTTTTTCCTCATAAAATGTACCACCTACCCTGCCTGTTAATTAATGATGCAGATGGTGATGATGATGATGTTAATCAATTGTAGATTATGTCACCCGAAACCGACGCAGTTTGTCAGTAATGTTGCAAATAGGGTGGATTTCGAGTTGTGTGAATGAATGACATGAATCACTTACTTTCAACTTTGACCCCACTTCCGACAAACACTGGCTGCTGGCTGGATGGAACAGACCAAGGAATGAAGGGGAGGGAAATAACTGAAAAATGGGGGGAAATTATTAAGTAAATGCACAGTGGGATGGAGGAGGAATGATTTTATTTTGTGGTTTAAAGGAAAAGAGAGAGAGAGAGAGTGAAAGAGATCATGCAGAGAGAGCCTCTCATGATGACAAACAATGGTGTCCCCCCGCTTCCGGCGGCTGGCTTTTGTTGGCTCCGCTCCGCTCCGGCTCCTCATCATCAAACAAAAAAACAACGAGAACGAGACGAAGGTGTAGCGAGCGACATTGTTAAAGTAAAACTATTTTTTGGGGTAGCTGGAGACGACATGCTTCCATTGCCCATGCATTGTTTACGCACTCAGAATTCTTGTGAGAGACGCGTGTGATTGATTTGATTATTGTAATTTGTAATGCTTTCTGGACCTTGCTCAGTAGTTAAAATGGGTAGTGGTTAAAAATTACTTGCTGTTGTTTAACTGTTTAACTAGCTAATTTAAATGCTAAAATACTATGCAAAAATGCAAAAGGGAGAAATAATAATCAAAGTGGGCTAAAGTCGTGAAAACAAAATCGACTCTTACTACCACCCACAACACCCCACCGACCCCAGACCCGAACAAAATTCAGAAAAATGCATCTAGCAGTAATTAAGAAAGGCAAATAATAAATAATTTAATACTACATAATCTGGTGTGCTAAATATGCGGAGAGACTCGGTGCTGGCTTGTACATATGCCAGAATGTGATTTTACTACGCAGTTTGATCGAATTTAGTCTGCTGCCGCTGCTTAACCGGAAAATCTGCAGTTTGTTTCCGCTAAACCCTCACTCGTTTCAGGACTTCATACTTAATTTAGCCTTGATCATGGTCATGAAGCTATCAGTTGCAATATGCTTGCACTATATAGACAAATATAATAGGTACAAAAATCGGGGCACGGAACGGAAGTTTAGGACGTTCCGTCATGTCAGGGACACGGAGGTAACACAGCCCATCCAAATACGTATTTACTACCAAAGGACACACGATTTGTAAAAAAAAATCCTTTCATTAACATAAAATATGTGGGGTAGAATGAGTCCGTTCCCTTTACCTTTGAATTATTTCTACATGAAACCTGAAATGTAGTTACTTATTTTCGCATTTGGATGTAATCTAATTGTTCTTTTTATTTCCTAGCTAATTATGTATGTGTAGGTCATAAAGATTCACCCTGTAAAAAAAGTTCCCACGTTGCGTTGCGCTGTGTAGTAAATGCCAAGAAGTTGGCTCCCATGCATGCATGGACCAAATTTGTGTGAACTTGACTGAAACAACAACAATATCCTAACAACATTATCGAAGTAGTGTACAGAAAAGGCTATCGATCGTGTGCCTGCGTAGTGAGTAGCCCTGCACGTTTGGAAAAATCCTAGCCTTCACTCTGTAATTTCGTGCTCGTAAAGTGTGCGTAACATGAAAATGATATAATTCAATACTTAAATTGCTTTGATAACGAACGACTGAGTGAGTGGGGAGGAGGATGTTATGCAATTTCAATTGTATGCGTATGTGAGGTAAGGAGTATCTGATGACGAAGGTTCCCTTTCCTCTCATTGTCATTGTCAACAACACTTTGATCTGATCTCCTGTTTTACCTCACCACTTAAAAAGCTACTAAACTTTACTGCTGCGCTTGGATAATGGGTTTGGGTAGGTTTAAACCTCCGTCCGTGGTAGTAAACTAGATAGAATGAAGCCTACTCGATTGAGTGAAGTAGACTTGCTTTATTTACTACTCTTACAAGGCGAGAGACAACTTTACTGACCTGAAAGTCGTCATGTCATGCAATCATTCCAACAAATATCCAACAACCAACAACCAAGAACAAGAATATAATAATAATATAATATAACAATAATAACCAAAAATGCAGCTTTCATTGCACGATAATAATTGTTATTCTGGTATGCATAGTGCGTACCGTACGTTGCGCATGCGTTCGATAAGTCACTCAGGATAATCAGTTCCTTGAACAAGTTTGTTAGTTAGTAGCGATGCGTGACCAGCGAGCCTCCTGTGCCAACTGAGCTGCGGAATATAATAATAATAATTGCTGGGAGTTTACTACAAACAAATACAAGTGACCACGTTGGTTTTAACAATGGGATGTGTAACAACAATGAGCAAGTATGAACTCAATGAGTGTCCTCTTGTCTGTCTTCAGCAAAATGCAGTGCACCACATTCATCCCAGCTCGATCGTGTTTCCATATACTAAAACAAGAATAATATAATATCTCATCTCATCTCACTCATCAGACGAGCAGACTCATCACTCAGGCAATGCAGTTGTTATGATGATGCATGCATGCGGCGATAGAAGAACTATCTTGCAGCATGTAATGATACGCTTGTCATTGGCATTCTCGGGAACAATGCAATACCCACAATGGCTCCATTGAGGATTGGAGAAGGAGGAGGAGCGTAGGTATTAGCGTAGGCACTTGTAGAAGCTGACAAATGGAATGGAGGAGAACTAAAGTAACAACGAAACGGAGGATAAGGTGAGGACGAGGATGAGGAACCCATGTTCAACCATTGGAAGCATCCCGTACAAGGCTTATCTTCATTCAACTCGACTGCTTCCATTCCTTATGTTTTATGCTACGTTAGATGCTGCAGTAGTAATAGTAATTATTAGAATGACTTGGTGGTTGGTTCAAGTTGGTTAGCTGTGGTGGCTGCACGGTGTGTGTCAGTGTCATGATGACTGAATTTGGATTGGAAGCTGGTTCAGTTGGTTTCCATCGCTGTGGACGAACGGGTTACTCCTTGCTTGCTTGCCAGATTTGACGTAGGTACCAACCAAATTTTTGGCTCACTCTGTCAACGGAGTAGTAGTACCTATTGACACTGACGGCGACGGGTTATTAGTGAGCAGGTGAAGATGACGGGGGTTCGGCTTCAGCATCATCATATTCACCATCATTGCTGCCCTCATTCAGCAACTCTCTCCGTTATCTGGTTACTCACATTTGCACAGTTTTTCCACCACTCCGTCGGCCTCTTCTTCCCCATCGAAAACTTTTTTCAAAAGCTCCGTCATCCCCAGCAGTATGGTAGTTCAGATGGAGGGAATGTGACCACGTTTCAGATCCCCATGTTGTCCCTGCCGCAAACTCAGAGAAGAATTGATGTTCTCACAAGCGTCGTCAGTAACGCCGTGGATAGCCCAAGCGAAGGGATTCACGCTGATGCGTTTCAGACAAAACTCATTGTGCCCACGTCAACGTCGGTGACCAGCTCGATATCAAGCAGTAGTCAAGCTCCTGCGGTTAGAAACCCTGCCACCGTAAGTACAAAAACTCCATTTAATCTTATTTTATTTCCACTCACTAGCTCGCTGGAAGTATTTTTAGCCTGGCTTAATTTGTTCTTATTTCACAATAGTTGACTCTCCCATTCACCCCAAATCTGTTTGGAATGATGTCATACGTGCAGGCCTGGAAGGACATCAAGAGGAACTTTAAGGAGCAGGAACGGGAGCGAAAAGCTGTTTTCCACAGCAAGGAATCTGGAGACCTGCAGACAAGGATTTTGAGGACACTCATTCAGAAAGTGGTCAACAAATACCAGAAGCGAACCGAGTTGCTTAAACTGCAGATTCTGAAGAGACAAGCTCGCCTCCAGAATTTTCTTCAGCTGCCCATGGTCGCCCAAGTTATTGCACTGGAGCAGGCCAACTCCCAGTCTGAGTCTGCCAAGGGTCACAAGGACTCGGCTGGAAAGCCTATCCCTTCGATTCTTGATGCATTCCTCATCTAAACTAAATGAAGGTGGTGACCGCTATTATTGGCGGTATTAAAAGTACATACTAGAGGTATGGAATGAAAATAATTTACAGATTGAATAAGATTGTTTGCTTTATTTAACAAAGCTGAACCTTATTTACACACAAAAAAGTTGTCTTATTTACAATTTACAAGAATGAGCGTGAGTAAAGTGAGGAAAAACATGTATTTAATAAATTGCATGCATCATATTGTAATATTAGTGCAAGTGCAATAAGGAACAGCAGCAGAGGCTGTCCTTTGCTTTGTTTTGAAGAAGTTGCAGTTCAAAAAGTCTAATGTTAAAAGATGCAAATCTTGAGATCCTACAAGTATGGTTGGTGGTCTATCCCCCCTTGTGTCAACGAAACCAGCGCGTGCGTATGCGCATAAAAGTAAGTACTGATTGCCTAATTACAACAAATACTTCAAAATGTAGGTCCAAGATGCGAACATGAGGTTAGTTGGTTCGCTTCATTAGTAGTAGTAGTAGTAGTAGTAGTAGTGGATTGAGCCATTCAGAAGAAATGATTAACTGAGGAAATGGTACGTCTATCTATCCACGCTCCTAGAAGAGACAAAGCCCAATTAAAGAGTGAGTGAGTGAGAGAGTGAGTGAGTGAGGCCACTAGACGTGAAGCTTTCTTGCCTTTGTGGCACAAGTCCACTCTAGCCTCATCCTACCACCACTACTACTACATATGATGTGATTGTGGTAATAAACACACAGAAATGATGGTTCAAGGTCACCCAAAGCAAGTGGAAAAGTAAAGAGTTATCGTGGCAAAGGTGCTGCTTTGGAGGATCCCGTGGAGCCTGCTCAGAGTGGTGAAGGCGGAGGAGGATGGGGCCCCATTGCACCCCGACGTATTGCAGTAGCAGATTTCTCCAGGGAGATACTCCCCGGCTTTCTCGTCATAGACGGTCGTTCGTGAGCAGGCATTTATGTCGTTGGCTTGCGCCACACAGAATCTCTCGATAAACTGCTTCCCCTTGGCAAATGAGTACCTCTTCAAGCATTGTGGCTCTACAACAGTTTTTTTAAATACAAAACAATCAAAACATGACACATTTATAGGTGGCTGCTGGCCAGTTTGTTTAGTTAGTTGGGACGAGCATGTAAGAAAGAGACTGAACTGAGGAAATTGGGGCGAGATAAAATGTGGTGTAATAAAAAGAAGATTGCGGAGAGAGACAGGCAAGTAACTAGTAAGTAGGTACTAACGATTGCAGTCCAGCAAGAATCTCTTGGGCGGAGGACTCCTCAAGCATGCCTTGTCGCCCATGTCATTAAGCCAGGAACAAGAGTAGCACTTCACTCCTTTTTGTAATAATTTATGCAAACAAGCAAGAATTTAATTGGCCAAGAAACAAGAATTCAAGATATTATGATTTTTTAAGGGCTAATCAGCTACATACCTACTGACAATTGTACCAACTGGGAGCAAAAAATTGCGACCGTCAGGAGGTATCTACTACTCCAACTTTCCATTAGACTCTACAATTATTCCTGTGGCGTATGTTGTGCTTAATACCAAAAAGCCAAAACAAGACGCTGCTGCAAATGATGCACAATTAATTAGGTAGGTAGATAGGTAGGTATTACACTTGTTCCCCCTGTCCACTTCAAAAGGACTAGTCTGGGGAATCACTCCAGCACTGTTTAATCTCTTATTCCTCGCGGGATGGAACACTTTTGACTAGTGACCACATGCATGTTTTAGCTGCAATGGAGATATTACAACTAACTGACAACTGATGATGATGAGCTCCTTCCCAAGGTTCACAATAATACCTTTTTTGACGGTGTATTACATTACACGCATTATTCCCCTCGGAAATGTTGCCGATGCCGAGTCTCGTGACGCGAGCGTGTGTGTGCAGTGCAGTAGCTCGCAACTTGACACGCAAAAATCTATTGTATTGTATTTAGGTAAAAGTATATGGCCATGCAGCCAGCCAGCCAGCCACTAGAAAAGTTGAAACTCGTTTGAGCGAGAATTATTGTTGTTGTTGGTCATAAATAGAGGTGACAAATTGATGGGGACAGTGGCAAGCAAGGTATAAAAAAAGAGTGTGATGGCTCTGTATCTACAATTGACAATGGCTGGCTTGCTTGCGATAGTGTGACAAGCCAGCGACGCTGCTATACAGAATGAATAAAAGTTATTTTACTGATGCCTCCGATTTATGTTCTCCCATTACGGACTACGTCCGTTGCCCCGCCTGCCTGCCTGAATTCCATTATAATACAAAAAAGCCAAGGGATATTTGTTATCGATTGATTGACAGATAATGAAGAGGACAGCGGCCGGAGCGGAGGACTATCGCAACGCCACTTCATTATTCCCTGGGCTGGGATATTTTTATTTTTTGGTTCGAGTCTTATTATTATTACCTAAATACACGTTTTCAAATGAACTTCCGCCTTGGGCTGCCTACCTGCACAATAAAGTACGGAGTGGAGTGACCCTGCCTGTCTGAGTGCATGCATTGATTCCCTTCCTAGCGACATGTCGAAAGGGGGATGTCCAATTATTAGGGAAGGAATAAGAATAAACCAAGGTCTGCTGTAGCATTATGTATTATTGCCAAATTAAACTCTGTTGTGCGTGCGTATTTGCTCGTCGAATCCTTTCTGGTTGCCTCTTTCTACTCCCAAGGTTAAACTAGGCTAATGACAAAAAATATTGCGAGGAACACCACCTGAACATGAACGCATGAGGTAAATAATATTATGTACCAGTTGTCCTCCAAAAAGCGCAAGCAAAGCGTCGATTCCAACCAAACTAGATAGATACAACTAAAACCGGATCATTCCCTACTCCTAATCCGGTTTATAGCTGAACCACTTATTGGACAGTGGACAAATGTCCATTACTGCTCCAATAAAAACCACCGAATAACTACTACCCAGAGTGTGGTACAACAAGCGACCGCGTTGTTTTTAACTTACTTACATGATGCTTGTACAAGTTGTAACATTAAAATAGCATGGTGCCTAGCTACTAGCTACTTACTTACTTATTACTACTTACCAATTTCCAACCTACCATACATATTAAAATTGCCGCAGCTCGTCAAACGTCACAGCAGACGAGGGAGGGAGGAACGGAAGGGGACGTGTGAATGAAAACTTCTTTGTGTAAATAATTAATTTGAAAAAATAAGGAGAACGTGAGTAGTTGCTTGCTAGTGTGACGTGGGGTTTAATCCAACCAAACATCTAAATCTAAATTCCTTGTCATAATAAACGATAAGCACAAAAAATGTCATCGTTGTGGCGATTTAGGAATTCAGTGGCTTGTCTGATTTTTATTATTTGTCACTCAATACAGTATTCCATTTCCATTCTATTTGATTATGGGCTAGACCGTGTAGCTCTAATAATTCGCAACGTGCGGTTTTGAGCCTCATAAACACGACTTCAAAAAAGGTGATGAACAGAGAAAAATGGAAATGGAGATTTGAGGGGGGAGGACAAATTGAAACTAACAGTTAGTGACTTGCTGCAGCTTACTTTAATGCTGCTAATGCACAGTTGATACAATGAACTACATGACAGACACGAAGACGACTCACATCAGGAAGGTTGCATTTTTGCAAAAGTGTGTTATGTAGTTTAGAGAATGGAATCAGGGAAAATGCTTAGAAAGTTTGCAAACACCTTCCCATGCATGCATGCACAGTTGTGCCGATTGATTTTCGTTTTGTCTACTCGCCTTTTTGTCACGCCATCAGACAGAGCAGCACATTTGAAACAAATTACAGTGGTTCGTTCGATTGAGGAGCAGGAGAAATTCATTTTCCACCATCCGGTCCTTCAGTTCCCATTCCAGCCTGGCTATATAGCAAATAGCAAAAGCATTCGATATTGAATTTTTATTTTGCAGAATAGGAAATGAGCAGGAATTGATTGCTGACCACACGTCGAATAATCGCCCAGCCACGTAGCATGGAGTGTGTTTCTCATAATAATGTAGTCATAAAAATGGGCTGGGAAAATTACATGTGCGTTGGAATTGCAGGTCTCGTAACGAATACTCCTCGCCTCGGTTGAATGCCAAAAAAAATACAAATATCGCAAAATCAACCTTATCAACATGGATTTGAAATGGAAGCCTAAAGCCTCCTTCCTATCTACTATCCTGTGAGCATAATAAATCACCATACTTAAAATATAACAACAGGCAACAACGCAGCCAGGGACAATATTTTGGTTGAAGCGGAGGCAACGTACTTTAGCCATGAGTCAGGGCCCAATGAACTGACGCAAGATGAATGGCCACATGACAAGACACGACACTATCAATGGCCTCGATCCCCCTTCAAAAACAACAACGTTTATGTTTGAAACGAGACTACAAATACTTGCAAATATCTACAAAAAATGTTAGTTACGCAAATGTCTGCATTTGATTTATTCCATCAAACACTCACAGTATAATATACGCTATTCACATCACATCCCATTTCACGATCACTCATTTTGTTGACAAAGTAAAAATAAACTACAATTAGAGATTCAGTTTGACTTCCACTTTGCCGTCAAAGCACCAAGAAGATGAGGAGACAAGAATGAATACAAACACTCCAGAAGTGTGAGTGAGAAAGTTGCGTGAAATTAAGAATGAAACCCCCGAAGGAGATAAATGAGAGTGATTGACAAGGGTGGTGGATGAGAGATAGAGAAAGAGAAGCAATAATAGTTCATATTTTTGCTCCAACTATCGCAATTTTAGCTAAATAGCGGTAGCAATAATGAGACAGCAAAAATTCATTAGATACGAATATGAAGCAAATGTTTAAGTGTACATGTTTTGCATCATATTCTAAAAGGTGAAGGTAACAGAATACGTTTGGGCGAGGCCGAGGCCAGGAGGGATTAACTGAAAACTAAGCGTAATATTATACATGCAAAGCAGCAAGTGAGGATGACTACCAGGACTTTAGTCCTTTTGGCAAGCAAGCAATCTTTGAAGCTCTTCTTGTTAGTGAACAAAGGAAGCTGAGCATGCGGGTTAGTTATAGGTTATAGGTAGAGTAATTGCAGTAAAGTAACCAGAGTGATAGTGTATGCGAGTCTATCGAAATCGCAGATAAGTTGTCAAAAGCGTACGCAAAAAAAGAAAAGAGTTATAGGTTGCAAGAAGGAAAATTAAAGAAAGCGAATTGTTCATTCTTGGTTTATGTAGTAAAAACTATGGTTAGTTAGCAACTTTTGTCCGTCAGTACTGAAATTTAAATTACAATCGAACTACTAGAGTCGCCGTGGTTTTTTTTGTACAGGTAGTCGCTGTAGTTAAACTTACATACACCATTACATGTGGAAAACTGCATCATTCCTGAACTAATTCGTTCATACTCACGTCGACAACCGGCTCAGTCTGCGGCTCCCCATCAGTACAGAGTGCAAGGAAGTCGTCGTCATCGTCGGGAAACTCGCTCAGGTTCAATGTTTCATCTTCAGGAGGGGGGTTTGGTTTTGCGGGAACCTTTTCGGCAAGGACAACTTCGCCTTGATCATCCACAAGAAACTCCTCAGTTGTTGTAGCACGACCACTGATAGCTTTTTCATACTCGTAGTCTTCCTCGTCTGCAATAAGGTCGTCCAGCGTGGGACTGCTGGCTCGTAAAGGTCTCTCAATGTGTTCAGTCTCATCGTGGGAGTCGTGTGGCAGTGGGGAGCCTCTCAATGTTGTCTCAGGATGTTCCTCCGGAATATCCATGTTGTCGTCGTCGTCGTCCTGTGTAATGACATCATGGTCCCCAATCATATTCATGCGAATCTTTTTAATGTGAGTCTTGATGACCTTTCTCTTGTGCCCGAGGAACTCGATTCGCTGGAGGCACTGATCAAATGGAAGTTTCGGATGAAGGAGGTGAACCCAATGCTCCAGTTTTGACATCATCAGATTTAGGTCCTCTTTTACTCTTGCCTTCCCTCCAAATTGAAAATCTTTAAATATTTCGGGTAGCTTGGAAAGTCCGTTTGGCCCAGTTAACCTGAGCGTATAGCAAAGAAGGATAACCAAATTGTATACATTTTGTATAAATTAAAGATTTGCAATTAAGATAATTAATGAGTAGAGTGTCCCATTCGAACGGGTTCCTTACATTTCTTCGCTAATCATCTGCCTCCTGACTGGACCTTTGACTTTCTTTTTCTTCTCTTCCTTTTTTCGACTCTCTACATATTACATATTATTATCATATTGTAAATGAACATCATATTTTTTCCTTAAACCCCAACTCAGTTTCAAGAAAGCTACATAGTCACTAGTTGATTGATATTTACGGGTAGGTACAGGAAGTAGACTTTTGTCAACATGTCTCTTACCCTCTTTCTCGTCTTCCTCAGATCCTCCACTACGGTCACCGCGACCGGGTCCCTCGTTGGTCCCTCCTCGCTGATCTCCTCCCCCTTCATTATCGCTGTCACTGAACAAGTCATCCTCATTCTGAACTGGGCTGTCACGACCTCCCGGTGACATCCGGCCGTCAACTTCCATTCTGAAAATCCTTCGGTCCCAGGTCCCAGGCAGATAGATCTATTCATGAGAATAAATGTAATTAGATATAGTCAGCAAAGACCTATATTCAATCCATAACGGATCACTGCCTCCGCCGACATCCGACTTTGTTTTATTTGTCGAGTAAATGAGGAGAAATAAATATTATTATTAAAATATGCTTCATCTTGCATCCTCTCACCTCCACCACCACTGACTGACAAACTGACAACTGACTACTCAACGCACAGTACTCACCTCTCAAAAACTACTCCAAAACTGGAACTAAAACCAAAAACAGGAATGAGGGCGACTTAAAAAAACTGGAACTGGTGACTGGAGGTTAATTTACTGAACAAGAATCCCACTCGGGAATTCACCTCCCTTCATCACTTCCTTTGTCCTTCCTTCCACTCAACAACAATGCTTTAGGTAGTAATAAATCTTTGGCTTTGACGACAACTTCAACTAGTGACTAGAGATAATTAAATGGGAGTCAAAAAGTGTGAGCTCGTCGTTGAAAGCCAAAGAAGATTGGGTTTTCCTTCCTGATGTATTGTATTCCAATCACTTAATAATCAGTTCTAGGTGGAGAGGAGAGTAGTAGAGCCTGATTGGAATGAGGAACAGGTTGAGCAACTAGCTGGTTATTTATCAACTGATTAATTATTAGAATCAGTCAGTAATTGTAATTATAATTAGTGACTAAAAGAGAGCGCGCGGTCGGACTCACCACCTTCTTCACTCACACTAGTCACACTTCACACTTGCCTGCTTTGTTTGTTTACCTCTCTCTCGAAGGAAAGAAGAGAAGAAGAAGAGAAGAAGAATGAGCCACTTACTTTCCACCCGCTCGCTCCCAAGAGCAAATCCCACTCAACCAACAACAACAACAAACAAAAAGCCCAGCAGAGCGAGGCAGGCAGACAGGCTAGAGCAGAGGCTGGCTCCTTGTTTTCGTGCACACAGCTGCACAAGACTTTCGGGGAGGGTTGAGACGAGAGGATCGATGCTTGCACTTGTGCACGGCTGCTGCTGCGGCGCTTTCCATTCACTCTTTGAACATTTCATCATCACATCACACAGGAGGCTCTTTCTTGCCTTCTTCTTCTTCTTCTTCTTCGTGTGCTCTCTCTCTCTCTCTCTCTCTACTTCTCTACGACTTGTCTTGTATTACATAGCATGCATTCTGTGTTCTGTGAATGTGAACTACCTATGTTGTTTTTGTGGTTGGGTTGGGATTTTGTGGAGGAGGAAGGAGGCCGGTTGTTTCTCTTCTAAGTATTCCAATTGAATCCTGCTGACTGAATCCCTTGTTCCTTGCTGCATCCTACGTGCTGTGCTCTGCTTCTTTTTGTGCTGTTATTATTTATTTATTTAAAATTACCTAAAATCAATCGACCACATCAGGGCAATCAAGTGAGTGAGTTTTAAAACATCTAGTGAGAGCAGAGCAGGTGGCAGGAGTCAAGGTAAATAAGAAATAATAATAATAGGTAATTTGTGTTTGACCTCACCGGCCTCACGAGTTGATTGATAAATATCGGGGATCGGGGATCGATTGGATTATTGACTGGCTGGCAACTGGATTGATCGCGGAGGAGAAAGAAGCTCAGGCTACAAAATAATCCCTTTTGCTTTCCTATCATCTCTCCTCTCATCACCTCTTCTTTTGTCTTTTGACAACAACAAGAGCTGCAGCAGAATAATAATAATCAAGTTTCAAAGCCAGGTGACTTCCAACTTTCTCCCCAGCCAGCCAGGAGGCCAGGTGACAGGTGAGCAATAAACCCTGACATCCAACCACCACACCGACCCACTGACTTACTTACTAACAACTAATGACAAATAGGTAGTAAAATAATTATTATTAGCAATTAATTAGAGTGGACTTACTTGAATACTTACTTGTCCTTCTACAGCAATCCATGGCAGTCGCGTCGCAGTACCCACCCAGCTTTTCCCCTTCCTTCATCCTTCCCTCTCCTTCAATCAAGTAAATCACAAAAAGTAAAGTTGGAAAACTGAAAACTATATACCTACAAACAAACTCAAGTAGTCAAGTAGTGGTTAGAGTAAGGGTTTGATTGTTTACCTATATTTTATATATAAAATACAAAACATGAGTAGTGTCAGAGTCAGATCAGATATTATTATCATCATTCATCAGTCAGTTTGGCTAGTGTCAGAAATTTTTCATTTTTATTCAAGTGTTAAGTGACATCGAATTTGGTGGAACTGCAATAATGTACTACTCTGGCTGCAATAATAAAATAAAGGAATGTATTTTTTTTATTTCAGGACCCAACGGCAGAGCAGTTTAGTAGTGAGTTAAGCAATCAAGGAAGGAACAAAAGCGACATCATCATCATCATCATCAGGCACTCTGGTTTTGGGATAATGACATGAAGCCAATCTTTACTGCGAAACGAGTTATTACACTTTCTGCACTATTCCTCGGTGGTTCCTATTACTTCTTTGCCTACCGACCATTGGCAGAGTAAGTCAATTTCAATTTATAGCAATAAAGTACTTAAAAATAAGTAACAACACAAGCATACTATCCAAACCTTTTTTCGTTATCCAAGTATTAGTTAATATTGTCGTTGTTTGTCACCTGCTGCGTCTGTTGTCTGTCTGTAGTCTCATCTAGCTCATCATATCATCCTGTCATTGCTGGCTAGAGAGAAGGCTTTGAAAGTTTTACTAACTTTTGGTATTTTGGTTTGTTTTGTGAAATAACTTGTAGGAGGAAGAAGAGAGCGCAGCTGGAAATTTTTGCGAAGGAATTCTTGGAGAAGGAGACTAAGTTAGCGAAAGAGACCGACTAAATCCCAACAACAAAATGGCTACTGGCGTTACTGGCAACATACTAGCAACACGAGTTAACAAGAAAACGGCTGCAAATCTGACTCACTTGGTTAGCAAGCTTAATGTACGAGTTTTGCCTAGAAAGCGACAGTTTGCCAATCCAGGAGGACCGACTGGTCGTTTGAAAATAATGCGTCACACGGTTACAGCTTTAGTAAAGCATGAGCGAATCGAGGTGCGGTATTTTCGCGGCGATGAAGCCCGTGGCTACGCAGAGAGACTCATTTCCGAAGCCGTTCGTTACGGAGATTTGCACAGACCGACGATGAATCTCGCCAAATTTTGGATAACTGATGAAGCAGAGATTCCAAAACTCTTCAAGGTGTTGGCTGAGAGATATAAGGAGTGGCCTAGTGGACTCCCGTACACACGCATGCTCAGAGCTCCATCCTCCATTAAAAGTCGTAAGTTTTCTTATTCCTCATATAATAAAATTAGCCACAACAAGTGCGACAGCGCCTTTCGTTACACTTGGAGGAAAATCAGTATTATCTAATGGGATTATATTTTTTTTTGTAAATCAGAGCTGGATTTCCAGGAGGCTGGTCATGCCGGGACGATGGCGGTGTTGGAATTAAGAGGAAACCCGTTTCCGCCTTTGCCAGGACCTTTTACAAAGTCTCACCCCGGTGCCATTCATAATGTTCTTTTGGAAGAAGCTCGAAAAGAATACTTCAAATCCCAGTCAAACATTGAACATCAGGCTGAGACGGAAATTCATGCGTGAGTTGTTGGATTTTTCAAAAGATGATAAAAGTTAGGATATGTCAGGATTAGTTAGGCTGAAACGAGATTTGGGTTGAGGAATAAACAAAGTTGGTATAGACAGCATAATGTTATAATGTAATTGTAATGTGGGGGTTTCCAGAGTTCCTGTTCCAGAAGAGGATAGCTGCCTTCCGGCCGAGGATGCAGTTGACGGCGAACCTGCCACGGACGGCGTTAATGTG